>VWZF01005811.1:0-19280 GCA_013396755.1 Sclerurus mexicanus
ACTTGGTCTTGTTAACCCTCATGGTATTTCCATCGGTCCTTCCAGATGGCCCTGTCCTTCAGGTGTGGTAGCAGCACCACTCAGCTTTACAATCAAAGAGAGGTTCACTGTCTACTTTCATTTTGACAATAATTTGCTCAAATGTTCTTAATGAAATTTGGAAGTGTATTGCCAGTTTCTGTTCTTTGGGTTTTGAGCTGTGTCCATAGGTTTGGATTGGCTGAATGGATCTTCCAGCCCTGGCACATGGGAGGTGTGAGGGAGCCCCCCTCACATGGCAGTGCTGTAGGGCAGGTGTAACTGGAGGCACAGCCAAGGTAAGTAGGTTTATAACATTCAGAAGTGGTGGGATAATTTTATGGAACACTTGTAGGATGGAGAGCAGAAAATGAACCATCTTCACATCTCAACTCACAGCTTCTTTCTTCTTAATTAGAGTATGGAATCACTAACTTTGCAGAGCAGTCAATAGCTTTAAGCAGTTGCCATGGGATATTACACCACTTCAGTGCAAGCTGTGACTTTTGGGGATGGTCCTGTGAAGGGCTAAGACTTGGATTCCATGATCCTTGTGAGTCCCTTCCAACTCGGCATAGTCTGTCATTCTGTCGTTCTCTCATTCTACCTATACCCTGCAGCTACACAGATCTGCAAAATACAGACCTAGCTGAGATTAAAATCTGCTTTGGCTAAGTTTCTGTGGCATTACAAAGATCAAAGAAATAGAACAGACATCTTAGATGAGGTTCCGGAAGGAGGAAGTTGCTGAATCAATTGGAAGAAAATATGTTTTTAATAGCAGTATTTTCAATCAACGTAGATAGAAGTTAACTAGAATATCATCATATTAGTTCATTGCAGTTTCCCCTACCACTAAATGACACTTTGTTAGCCTTTGCTACTTTCTGCTATGTATTTTATAATTATTCCAGAATCATGAATCCTTTTTGATGTGACTCTGTTACAGTAAATACTGTACAAATAAACAGTGGGAGATGCTTAGCAGTGCAGAGTTTCAGTGATAGAATTTTTGTACTCTAAAAACAGAGGAGTTCTTGAGAAATCCCATACTTTTTTAAGACAGAAAGGGTAGAACAGACCTGCCAGTATTTATTCATCTTCATCTACAAACTTTGTTCTTTAGCTGGAGCTTTGGCCAAGCTCATGTTCTCAGCTGCACATTAACTGCTCAGAGAAGTGCCTGGTTGGTATCCTCATAAAGAAAAGATGTTGATAAATGGCAGCGAAAACACCTTTTAAAACAGAGTTAAACATAGGGAGTGGTGGTCACCATCTGTCTGGGTTATGGTGCATATGCTGGCATTTGGCACTTGGTCCTGTTTCTTCCATTAGACAGTAGCGAGAACTGACAACCTTCATTTTACTCAAAATTACATTCTTGGGCTTCCAGACCTTCAACTAGCTCATTAAATACTGTCACTATGGCTTTTAGTCCAGGAGGGAGCAGAAGAATGGTTCTGATAGCTGAAAGCTGGAGCAGGAATACTCAGGCACTTTTCATTACAGCCAGCTAAACGATGACGGAAACAGATCCTGGTTGTTTTACCACCTTTTGGAACACGGTGGCAAACTTGGAATAAATCCCCCATCACTTACTCTAATTTACACCAGTTCAGCAGAACAGAATCTGACACGTTCAGTAGATCCTGGCAGAGCAGGAGCAGTCCCAGAGGTTAATCCTGTTTCCCACAGAAATGACACAACAGCCTTTAGATGTTAATGCACCAATCCCAGACAGACACAGTGAAATACTCTGCAATGTCCCTTTGCATTTTCCTGTGCAGTAACTACATTGTGGGGCCTCATCACTCACTGCCAAGAGACCCCAGGGCACGTGGTATTTGCAAGCAGAGTGTGGCTCAGAAAACACAACCTGCTCTAGTGGAAGAGTCTGTGCTAGGCTTTTCAGGAGTGTTTGTTGGAGGTGGGTGGGCAGAGGCCTTGTGGCTAAGGACAGCAGTGGGAGGAGGTTTTAGTCAGCTCTGTGTGAACTCTCGGTAAAGCTCAGTCCAGCTTTTAAGCCATGGGTTTGGTCAGGTCTCACTCCTTTTGTGTCGATCAGTGCATTTGTCTGGATCATGGTTGATTCAAACATGTGGATCCATCGCCTTTTTTTTTAATTTTTTTTAATCCTTTGGTTAGAAATAATTTGGAGAAAGATGATTTAAATAAGGACTGATGTGTCCTGGCTGGGTTTCCTGTGGCTGAGGAACAGATTCTTCACCACTGAACTACATGTGTTTTGTCTGCTTTCGCTTTGTGCCGACCGCAATATTAAACATCTTGGAATACGTGAAGTCTTTGCTTCTCTCCTTAGGGACACCTACGAGATTTTATGGCAAACCCTTTATCCCAGCTTTAGCTGTCTGAGTTCTAAGTCCCTGTTTCTTCAAAGTATTTCAGGAATTTGCCTGGGATAAGAAAGAGAACACCGGTGTCTCCTTCAGACTAAGCAAATGAATGAACTTAATCATTAGAATACACAGGCTTGTCCATAGTAAATCCTGTGCAATTTGTTGGTGCACATTTTCCAGCCTTTTTATGAAAGGGGAAGAAACCCTGTGATGGGGGGTGGGGAGAAGAAGTTTTGGAAAAATGCTGTACTTTGTAAGAAGAGAAAAAAACGTGAAAAAAAGCAAATGCCTCCAGTACAGACAACACTCCTGTGTCTGGAGGTGTGACCTTGGAATGACGCTCCCAGATTTGCATTGTTCTTGCCACCACCACTAGCACACGTGTCTGTGGGAGAGCTTCTGAACCTCTGTGACAGAATTTGGTGCTCTTCCCTACAAACTGCTTTACTCCATAAACAACTCTCATTGTAATTTATTCAGTGAGGATACACTGTTTCAGGAGCTTGACCGTGTTTCAAGAACTGTGAGGGCTTCCTAAGCGTTGGAAAGCTGTTTAAAATCTTTCATGCTGAAGCTCTAAGTCTTCTCACAAAGAAAATTCTGTTAGGTCAGTTTTTTAGGATATTGGCATAGCAAGCTAAGGGCAAAGCAAAGGACACGATGTGTTCATTGAGCTGTAAGAGCCTGGTTGGTGCATTTGCTGTGAAGAGTTTGCGGGAGTTTCCTTCCAGAGCAGGTCAGCTTGGAATGTACAGAGGAGGATGCAGCAGGAATTCTGTGCGTGGCTGTGCTGGCACTGCAAGGAGACAGGTCAGATCCACCTGAACACAGGGACCGCAAGCACCGATCCCAGAGACATGGAAATGCAAAATGAGCCAAGAACTCACCTTCTGTTTTAATAACCCTTTAAACAAAAATTAAAAGAGATGTTGAAATAGAAAAGGTAGCTTTCTTTCTTCCCCTAAAGCAAGTGTCACCCCTGAAACCTTTGTTCAAACCTTTCAGAAGCCTGAAATGGGAGTAAAGCACCCTCTCCACACAAGAGACACGGTGCTGGGAGAGATGGGGCAGGAGACAGAGGACTCACTCATGTCAGGGAGCAAAGCTACTGGAGAGGATCGAGCTGCTTGTTAACAACTCGCTTGTGCTGAACAAATGTAATTGCTGTCTTCAGCGTAATTAATGACTTACTTAGCACATCAAGGGGATTGAAAAGATATTGTCTTCTTGGCTCTTGGCAAACAATTGATTTTCTGCCATACAAAAATCTATTAAAAAAGCTGGCTGCATAGCAAGCAGATACACATTCCATGGCATGGATTCTCTCTTGGCCCATATTCAGGGAAGAGAGGAATGCTGACGCAGAGACCTCCGAGTGTGAAATGCTGTAAAGCAGTTTAGGGCAGATGTTAGTGCTGAGGCTCAATTTGTTGCATCTCCTGCATATGAACACTTTTGCAGTTCAGTTTTTGACACTAAACCAGGCTTTGTAAGATCAGCTTTGCAAGCTGTGGGATGCAAGTGCTGCTCTGCTCAGAAATCTCAGTGAAAGACAGCGAATAGCCACATTGCAGGTGTCTCCTACAGCATTTTCAGACCAGCTGCTCGAGCACTGAGCTTGTCTATGAAACTATTGAAGTGACTTTCAGATGGAAAGAGTTATGAATACGCCAAAGGTGTCGCTGATGTAGAGGAGTCCAAAAGAGTAACCTGGTGTTAGTAGAAATAAGGAAGAATCATCTTTGTTTCTTTTATTTAGGAGTGGAGCCTCAAGAACTGCTACTAAACATGAATAAGGATAATAAATAAATAAATAAAGCAAGCTAGTAGATCCACTCAGAATAACAATTGGACAAAAAACATCTTAAGGTATGCAGATTTTTCTCTAGAGAGAAAAGCATCAAAATTGTGAGTTAGGAACAGTTGCTCAGATTCCATTTCACTGGGCAGTTCAGGGGATGGAGAGGACCCGACGTTGGTGTCTGGAGCAGAGGGAGGGTGTTGTAAGGGAAGAAGAAACAAGGTCTTTAGAACCTGTAGTTTTACTGACTCACAGAATATTCTGAATTGGAAGGGACCCACAAGGACCATCAAGTCCAACTCTTAAGGGAATGGCCCATGCAGGGGATTGAACCATGAGCTAATCTCAGGGACTGTAAAAGAGAGACAAAGGAATAAATTATCATTTAAATTGGTTATGTGCCATCTCATTCCCACTCTTGCCTCACCAGAACCCGGCTGACTCTGGGAGAGTCGCCTTTTGCTGCATCCTGCTTGTTGTATTAAAAAGCTTGTGCCATAAAAATTAGTAGGAATTTAGTGGAACTAGTACTTACCAGGAATGTCCAAATACACATGAAGGGTCATGAAATTTCTACTTCAGAGACACTTTCAAAATCATTGAAATGGAAAAGAGAGATGAAAGACAACTTTGGGGGGAGTTTTCAGTGTACAGGTTGTCCCACCTGTGATACATCCCAACTCCAAGAGCATATCCAGCTTGAAAATGCACATAATCTTCCCTGGATCAACTGCAGAACATCCAAAGGAGGGACATGGNTCCACACATCCTTGATAGTCTCTCACAAGCAAAAATGACAGTATAAAAATGGCTTTAAAATATATTTTATAATTAAAAAAATAAAAAACAAACTAAATTGTGGACATATTTGCTTCAGTCAGAAGGACAAGCAGAACCATCTCCAGGAATGGACAAAGATGTAAATACTATTTAGGCAGGAACCAGAACAGATAAAGGAACTGTTCCCTTGCCTACAGCAGACTCATTTTAAAAATAGCCTGGAAAATAGGCTGAAAATACTATGGAATTAATGTTTATAAAAAATAAAATTATATATATAAAATTACAGTAAAAATCAAACAAGTTAACATATTATGTGTATTTATAAGTGCCAGATTCTTGTAAATGAAATCTGAATCATTTCATCTGATGTACTTTTTTATTAAATTTTTACCTCTTTTTCTATTACTTTGAAGAGCAGAGAGAATCTTGACCTGCCAGGTAATTTCAGGGAGGCATTCCTGGTCATTGGGAGCTGGAGTATAGATCCGACTTTGGGCTTATATCTGGGAGCCGTGTGAATGTGGACAGGAGCATTTTGCTAAATAAAAAAGTTATTTAGAAATTTTGAATGTAATTTCCTTTCTAAGGGGTTTTTCTCCTGTATTTTACTTTTTTTCTTTTTGCTTCACACAAGAGCAACTAGTGATTTGTTTTGAAATGCCAGGCACCCTGTTTAATATTAAAAAATAACACTTTAAACATAGATTTAAATCAGGTGGCTGATGAGGCTTTTACTGGCAAGAGCTTTCAGTGGTGTCTGAACTAGACTGGAACTACACTGGATTTGTCTTGATGCTCTTTATACATCAATATTCTATTTCCAGGTCTTTGAACCAACCCCTCCCCTGCTGTTCATTCCTTCTGGTTGCTGGAGATGAGGATGCAACATCAGACCATGATTCGTAAGATCAGGCCCAGTGATTTTGAGTAATCCAGGATCTTCTTCTTTTTAAGTCAAATAAGAAGGGATAACCTATTTTTCTGTGGTGTTTGTCTTCCTCTTTCCTGTCTAAAGCCACGAAAGAAGGGGTGAGGTGCCTGCTGGTTGGGGTGGCGTCCCAGAGCTTCCCACACAGCTTCAGTTTCTTGTTATGTAACAGAAAATTCTGAAATATGGTAAAAATTCACTTTCTAACATTTTGGCATATAAATGAAATTCCCTGTGCTTCCAATCCAGGCAGTATGGTCTCACATATGTTTTTTGTCTCATATTGAAAGGATTTGTGCTAATGTGGCTCCATATTTACTCCACCCATAGTTTGCATAATTGTCTTCATCTTTATGGTGGGGTTTGCCTATGTAGTAGAAAGACAAAATAAATAGAAGTTGCAGAAACAAGGGCAGCTCAGAGGCTCTGTGCAGTGCAGGTGCACTCCAGGTTTATGCTGGGGTGTGAGAGAATCCTGGGCCTCGTGTGGAGCAGGGCGTGGGTGGGAATGTTCCAGGAAAGACCCCTTTTCCCTGCCTCTCTTTTACTGTTCATGCAAGTCGGTATCACCGAATCTCCAGACCGATCCATTCCTTGCACAGCTGGAACAGAGGGGTCTGTCTGTGCTCTGTGCACAGATATGCCAGGGAAAGGATGGCTCTGGGGGCGTGGGCCAATGTTTGGGGTATTTTTGGGGTTGTTTTTCTTTTATTTAGGAGTGGACTTATTTGGGGGACAGGGCACTGTAGGTTTTTTTCCAACTGCAGCACCTTTTCTCTTTTTGTGCAACTTTCTCTGTCTGCTTTGTTTCTGCTGATGTATAACAAATTCTTCATGTCCAGTCCCTTGCTGGTGAAGGCAAACACACAGCAACATTTTCTATATGAATTACTCACACCCTGCCTTAAAATAAATTAGGTTTGTTTTCTTTCATAACTTCTGTTTCTGTTATTGCACCTTTAGCACAACAGCTTTTTTAAAACAGAGCAATAGGGAGCAACTAAGCCCAATTTTATCCTGGTACTTTTTTTAAGACAGATATGTGTATTTCAAGGCTGCTTTGCCGCAATATTCATACTGGTTGGTGCAAGAGCTTTCACATCCACAATGTGTCTGCTGTGGACAGTCAACTTGAATTGGCTTTTATCATGAAATGAGAAAACATCTCCGCAGACTTTCCCTGCATCTTACTGACCTTTTGGTGTCCCTGTTCAAGCTCTGGCTGTTGTCACAGGAAGATTTGATTTGTTGTTAGTATACAAAGCAGGGATATCCCCAGCAGACCTTTCTGAAGGGTGAATAAGTCCTGCATCCCAGAGAGAAGCAGTGCCTTGCATTGTGCCCTCTTCTGAGCCTCCTTCCTGTGGTAAGAGGTGGCAGGAGGAGGATGCCCAGGCTCAGGATCCATATGTGCTGTGGAAGCCACAATGTTCTCTTGTCCCTTTGCCAGGGCTGTGCGGAGATACAGCTCTGCCATTTTCACCAAGTCACAGAATATGCTGAGCTGGAAGGGACTCACAAGGATCATCCAGTCCAACTCCTCGCCNGCCAGTCCCTACCACCCCCATTCCTTCTCCTTTCCTCTGGCCCATTCTTTCCCAGCTTTGCCATCCCACTTCCCTCCCTCACCATGGGGTCCTCTGGGATGCTTTTCCCTGCCCAGCTGCTCTCAGCCTGGGTTTCCACCTTGCTCTGTAACCTCATTCTCTGGAGTATGTCTCTGGTGACACCTTTACACTTTTTCCCAAGCTGTGCTATTCCTTTTTCTTCTCAGCTGGCTCTTTCCGTGCTCTCCCTCCCTCCGGATGATAGATGGAGGACCAGGAATGAGAGCATCTGGCGGGGGCCAGCGCGTGCCCTGGGCGCCGTGTCTGCGGCGGTGCCAGGATTTGTGATGTGTGACGGGGGGTCCAGCTGCACGGGCTGAGCTCACGCCTGGCCGGCGGCCAGGGCACAAACCTGAGCAATTGAAGCAGGTGTCGGGGAAAGGTTTGAAGTGCCAGGGGCCTGGGGTGAGCGATTTGTTTCTGCGCAGGGGTTGTGTTTGGGTGAATTGCTCTGGGGTGCGTGCCCGGGTTCGGAGCAATGGCGGGGTTGTACCTGGGGCACAGCGCAGCCCGTGGGACCTCGGGGTGAGCAGGGACAAGGAAGATCTCTGGCCGATGAACCACATCGTCAGCTGGGAGAGGGAGGAGGGGACTGTCCAGCTCTGCTCTGCACTGGGGCGGCCTCACCTACAATAGGGGGGCAGTTTTGGGCACCACAATATAAGAAAGATCTAAAGAGAGTGTCCAAAGGAGCCAACAGAGATGGTTCAGGGCCTGGAGGGGAAGCGTGTGAGGACACTGAGGGCACTTGGGGTGTCCAGCTGGAGAAGAGGAGACTGAGGGGAGACCTCATTGCAGGGACAACTCCCTGGGCAGGGGCAGAGGAGGGGCAGGCACCGACTTCTTTTTCTACACTGGCATTATCTTGTTTTCTCAGAAAGATTTTGTGTCAAGCCAGGATTTTATCTTGCAAATATAATTCTTACCTTGTGTATTTGAAACTGTCTGACCTCTGACAGGCCCCCACACCTTCCCTTGGGAGTGATAAGTTTATTTGCTTTCTGAATTAGACACAGCCCCCAAATGCTCGGTCACTGGGTGAGGCTCTCCTGAAGCTGAATTTATCAATACCATACATGAGACTTTTTACTTCTTATAAACATGATTGATTAAAAACCCCCAATAATTAAAAATTTTAAAAGAAAGAAAGAAAGATAATGTGCAGATTTCCATTTAACTTGGTTTTGCTCGGTGCAGAGTGTACATGTACCACAGAACTGATGCTTGGCATTGAAAATCCTACGCAAAAGTGTGAGCAATGAAGGAAAGTTACTTTCCCTTTTAATGCTTTGCCATTCCTGTCTTACAGAACTTTTCGGGAAGAAGGTTTCTTGTGGGAGTTTATGTTGTGAAATAAGATCTCTTCATTATGACTTTGAAAAAACCAAACCTAACAAAGGTTATATATACATATATAACTCTGTATGTATTTGTCTATATATAGGGCCATGGTGTTTTCATAAATGTGGATGAGACCACTGATGTGCAAAGCTCCTTTTGAGAAATTTTAGTGCATAGAGAAAGAGTCTGGAATGTAGGGTGAGTACTGGATTACTCTGGACATATTCCTCTTCTGAATACTAAAGGCAGTCCTGCTCTTCCAGGGATGAAGGAGCTCCTTGTTATGTCATGGGCTGTTGACTGCAGGCTGTTTTTCCCCCGGGATCCCCATGCCTTGGAGCTGCTCCAGAGGACACCCCCAGGCTGTGCTCACCAGCAGCTGCCTGTCCCCTGGGCTGATGGGTTACATGATCCCAGTTGGTGTCGTGCTGCAGCTGATAGTGCTCCCTGTGTTTGGGTTTGGGTTTGGGTTTCAGCCCTAGTTCAGTGAAGGTGTCCACTTTACCAAGTACCCTTTTTTCCATATTCAAGAGGCTGTGAAGCTACTTCCTCTAAACTCAGTCCATGTGTAAGCCTTGTCATTAACTGAAGCAGCTATAGCTGTACTAGTTACACAGTAATTGAGGTTCCCTCATCCCTGGCACAAATCCTTATCTTGGCTGAGGTCTACAGGAATCTTTTATATATGGAAAGAATCCATTCTGTTGGCACAGACTGAGCTTTCTGGAGTGCAGGAAGGGTGCAGACTCAATGGCACAATGGTACTGCCTCTGTCAAAAGAGATCACCCTTTCTCTCTTCTGTGTTTTGAAATGGTGGGAGCTTTTAGGTGGTATTTCCCATTTTCTCAGACAGCCTGGCTTGAATTGGTGGGTGACAGAACTAACAGCTGAGATGAACTAACTTTTTAGTCCACAGAGATGAACATGGTCCCAAAAGAATCACTTCCTTATGAGCAGTGGGGGGGATTTTGCCACTCTCTCCAATGCTTTCCTGAAAAAATTCTGTTTTAAAAAAAATAAAATGAAAAAATTTTTGCATTTTCTTTATGAAGTTGTATTTACCTGTTGCTGAGTATGTGTAAATATTCTCTTACTCAGCTAAGAAGCTGCATTTCGTGGGAACACTCTCCTTTTCAGTCTCAACTAGTAAAGGCAGGAGCCTGCTGAACGTGTCATGGGCCACAGTGCTGCAGGTCCCTGACACTGATATTTGCTGTTCAGGGGTCTGTAACCTCCAGCCTTACCTTGCTGTGGGTTAGATTTCCACCCGTGCTGGTTGATGGGAAGCTTTCAGATGTGTTCTTTGCATCTGTGTTTGCAGTTCTCTCTGAGCTCACTCCAGTGGCTGTGCAGCACAGAACACCTCGGGGACCCTGGAGGACAGAGCTCTTGTTTCATCTTCAGCTCAGGTGCCTTGGAACTGCTCCTTCTTCCCCGTGGCTGCACAGCTCTGTGAGCTGAAGAAGAGCTTGGCAGTAATGAATCTATCTTTGACGTATCTGGATCAATCCCAGTCCCAGCTGGCTGCGTGGTTTTCTGGCAAAGTCTCCTTTCCCATCCATATCCATTCTTACAAAGTGAGCTTCCCCATTCAAATGTTTTGATCTCACTGAAATGTTTCAGTTAAATATTTCTTTTGCAATGCTGCTTTCTGTAAATCTGTATGTTCCCGTGGAAATACTGGATCATGTCTAAAATGCATTCTCAACTGGCAAATATAATCAGACAATGTCAACCAGCTCCTCTTCAGAGAGGTCTCATTCAGTGTCCAAGATCTGCAAAATCTTCCTTCTCAGATAAATCTAATTCTTCTTCTGTGGCCTGACACTTCATGGGAAGCTCCAGGAGAATGAGGGTGTTGCTGTACTGTGCCATGTGCTCTCAATCCTATCTGGGGAGCTGCATGGACACAAGCCTGACCTGTTCTCCAGCCGAAGTTGCCCTCTTTTGGGAGTGGAAGGAGAGCACCATGAATCCAGGACTCCATCTCCATTGTCACCTGAGCATCCCCAAAGCTCTGGAGGTTCCTCTGTCCCTCTGACTACACTTAAGGAAAAGATAAGCAATTTGTTAAAATATGTAAAGGCCTTAAAACCTACTTATGCAGATTATCCATGAGGTGTTTGCCATTTGAAAGCTGAACCTCTATGCAAGCAGGAGGTTGCTGTGCAAACTGGGAACTCCGGGATGCTGCTGAAAGTCTTCTCCTGTGGAAGAGTTGTCATCTCTTCTTGAAGGGATGCGTTGGAGGACAGAAGCAGCATGGAGAAAAGAAAGGGGAAAGACATTTGCAACTGGTGTTATAGAAAAGGTATAAAGCTGAGAGAAGAAGAAAGAAAGAGGTGCAGGGCAGAAAGGTGGGGAGGTGAGAGGGAGAAGGAGGATCATTGTAGGTTTGTTGCCCTTAGCATTAGGAATTGCTGCAGAGCATGCAGGTTGTAGTGATTTTCTAATACTGAGTAATATTTCAGAAAGGCTATTCTGGATTTAGACCAATATATACAGTTTCTTGTCTAAGTAGAACCATATGTTCAAATGAGAGATCATTTTATTTTACTAGGATGGACAGTAAGTAGAAACATATTCCAGATTTCATGAGGTTTCTTCCCCCCTTGGCAGCCACGGTGCTGCTTGTGCTTAGTCTATGGTTTTTCAACTGTTTGATAGGTGTCCTTTGCTTTACAGGACTCCAAATCCTACTATATCATGATGTCCACTGAACTGTGACTAATGCTTGTGTCAGAAAGCTCGTTCAGCAGGTCACCCTGGCTGGAGCTGGTAATTGTTGGTAATAAAACAAATCAAACTGATCTGCACAATATGGCAAATGCTGTACAGTAGAAGACATAGCTTTTATGTCCTTCCTTGAGTGAAGACTTAATGTTCTGTGTTCAGAGACTGACCTCATCCAAATCCTTTCTGACAGCCTAGAAAGAAGGAAAAAAAGCCCAAACCCCTTTGTGGAATGTGCAAGCTGGTGTTTAATACATGAGCCCATGCACAGCAGGTTGAGCAATCAAATGTACATGGATATTTATACAGTTTGACACTGGTAAATAGTCCAACCCCTTCTCTCACAGCCACTGATCATTCTGCCTGTAGTTCTGTGTATCGCAGTGTCTTTGCAGTTTAGTGTCCACCCCTAACTCCTGCCTTGCTGCTGAACCATCTCTGGGTGGAACAAGATACTTTTGGCCCGATCCAGGCTTGTACTGGCCTCTCTAGCTGCTCACTTGGGGGCTCCCCAAGCAGAGCAAGGACTCAGTGCTCGTTGGGCTTGCTCAGCTTCCAGGAAATCCTGTGGGAAATCCTGTACCAAAGGGTTGTTTGCTGCCTTAATGCTGCCTCCTGTGGATCCTCCAGCAGTACCTGCTGGCCAGTGAGTGCTCGAGGAACTCCATTTAGCTCATTTCAGGATGTCTATGTTATGAAGGGATGATCTTCTAGGAGGGACCAGCAACAAAGTGACTGGTATAGATGAGATGAGCTGCATTTTATTGTACGGCCTTGAAAGTAAATTAGAGAACTGAGCAAAAATCAACCATGGGGAGTTCAACCAGGGGAAGTGTCAGATTCTGCCCCTGGGATGGGGCAACCCTGGATGTACAGACAGACTGGGAATGAAATGCTGGAAAGCAGTGCTGGGAAAGGGCCCTGGGGGTCCTGGTCAGTGGCCAGTTGGCCACGAGTCAGAGGTGCCCTGGAGCCAGGAGGGACATCCCTGTCCTGGGGGGCATCAGGCCCAGCATGGCCAGCTGGGCCAGGGAGGGGATTGTCCCGCTCTGCTCTGCACTGGGGCGGCCTCACCTGCAATGGTGGGGCAGGTTGGGGGGACACAATGGAAGGGAGAGATGGAGCCACTGGAGAGTGTCCAGAGGAGGGACACAGGTCCTGGAGGGGAAGCGCGTGAGGACACTGAGGGCACTTGGGGTGTCCAACTGGAGAAGAGGAGACTGAGGGGAGACCTCATTGCAGGGACAACTCCCTGGGGAGGGGCAGAGGAGGGGCAGGCACTGATCTCTGCTCTGTGGGACCAGGGACAGCACCCAGGGAAGGGCTGGAGCTGGGTCAGGGCAGGCTGAGGTTGGATCTCAGGAGAAGGTTCTTCCCCCAGAGGGTGGTGGGCACTGGCCAGGCTCCCCAGGGCAGTGGGCACAGCCCCAAGGCTGCCAGAGCTCCAGGAGGGTTTGGATGATGCTCTGGGGCACAGGGGGTGACTCTTGGGGCTGGTCCTGTGCAGGGCCAGGAGTTGGACTGGATGATCCTTGTGGGTCCCTTCCAACCCAGCATATTCTGTGTTTCTGTGATTCTGTGATCTATTGCATCTGTTTTAATGCCCTGAATTCCCCACCATCCTTGATAGTCTCTCTCAAGCAAGAATGACAGTATAAAAATGGCTTTTAAAGATATTTTGTAATTAAACAAAAACAAGTTAAATTTTGGACATATTTGCTTCAGTCAGCCAGACAAGCCGAACCATCTACAAGAATACTCACTGCAACACTGGGCTGAGTAAAGCCCAGAGGTTGACTGCTGGTTACCAACAGCTTTACCTGTCCCAGGAGCCTTCTCATCTCTTTATTTACTGGGCTTTAGTCTGTGGAGGTGTCTGTCTTCCACTGATGTGCATGTGGATGATTTCCTCTCACCTGGGTGGTGCTGCAAGGGAAATGCAGCAGCCTGGTGCTTCCTGATGTCTCTTTGCACACAAGCTGGGAGAGCCTGTATTTTTTTCTCTTACCTTAAGGATGGTTGGCTGCTGGTATCTGACAGCTGGGATACTCCAGAGGCAACTGCAGTCAATTTTTCCCTTTGTCCCATCATGTAACAGCCTTTCCAATCCTAACTTTAAGTGCTCAACGTCCTGAATTTGGGGGGAAGAGGAGGGTGTTGTGGAGGTGAGTTCATGTTTTAATGTCACAATCTGCCTGGATTTGGGCAGAACATGGCAACAGATATAATTTAGAAAGCTGTAAAACTCATTTCAATATTTAATTTGGCTTGCCCTGCTGCCAGGTTACCTCTGCCAGGTTCTCAGTGCACTACCCTTGATGCCTACATTTGTACATACACGTACAGCTGTGCATTAATGCTTATGCACAACAGAACTATTAATCAGTTTCAGCCCAGGAAAATCTCTTTAATGATGTGTAGACTTCTGAGAGACCTATATTACTGACGATTTTTTGAGACTGAAGGGTTAACACGTGGAACTGTCAGTGCTCTTGGAGGGGTGTTTGTGGGAGCTTCATTACAAGTACCTAACACCCACTTGAAAAAAGAAGTCAAGTGGCTTTGGAAAATGTGATGTGTGTTCTGTGGTGTGGATGAGTAATTGTGGCAAACAGTTGGAGTACCTACTCAGGAGTTTACAGCTTTTCATTTATGAAGTTTATACCTCAGTTCTGTAACTAAGTAGTTTTTAACTATTCCCATAGTGATCCCATGCATGAGACCGGTTGCCATTACTGATCTGCAACAGCAACCCACTCCAAGGGAGACCTGAATCTGTGGAAAAAACCATCCAAGTGGCACATGTTCTGTGGGGCCAAAGAATTCCATGTATTCAAACCCACTATTTTGCCTTTTGTTGTGGTGAGGACCTGCCTTTCATTGTGCTGTTGAAACATCATCAAAGCCTGGGAATCCAAAGGACATTCCAGTGGAAACCTTTGTAAGCTGCAGCAAGGAACCAAAATTCAAAGCAGGTCTGTGGACTTGGCATCCTTGGTAATAACAATCCAAGATGTGCTGAAAGCCTGTCCTGAGACAGATGGGAACCAGGGCTGTGCGGCCACAGAGGGGAGCGAGGAGGGCTCTCAGCCCTGAACAGAGGCAGACTGCACTGGAAGCTGCAGGATACTTCAGGAAGTGACTGTTAAATATTTCGGCAACACTCCAATTGGTAGTAATACTCTGTTTAAAATGGTTTCAGGAAAGATAAATATTTGTGTGTGTTATCTTGACGTACGGAGATAAACACAGTTGTTCTATACAAATATTGGTTTGACCTCAGATTATTTCATTAGCGGCAGCATGTGAGGCCCATTACATGTCTCTGAAAGCAGCTGCCAGCTGCTGTGAGCATCCAAAGTTTGTTGTACGGGTTGCTGTTGAGAGTGTCTATCTTGTCTTTCCGTCTGGGAGGAGTGAACACAAACCTTGCTCTCACTCTGTGTGGCAGGGAATAAGGATCCCATCTGCTTGACAGAAGATCTCACTGTGAGTCAGTAGAATCAAGATCAACAGCACTATGAAAATGTAAATGTTGGTAGTTTATATGCCTGTTGCTGCAGGTGCTTAAATGTGTGCAGACAGTAATAAGGGATGTACCCTGCCTGTGTCAGCTCATCACTGTGGATGGGCAGGACAAAGAACAGAATCACAGAATGTGCTGAGCTGGAAGGGACCCACAAGGATCACCCAGTCCAACTCCTGGCCCTGCACAGGACCANCCCTGGTCCCACAGAGCAGAGATCAGTGCCTGCCCCTCCTCTGCCCCTCCCCAGGGAGTTGTCCCTGCAATGAGGTCTCCCCTCAGTCTCCTTTTCTCCAGCTGAACCAGCTTTGCCATCCCAGTTCCTTCCCTAGCCATAAGGTCCTCTGGGATGTTTTTCCCTGCCCAGTTGCTCTCAGCCAGGATTGCCACCTTGCTCTGTAATCTCATCCTCTGCAATACTCCCGCACTGGCACCTTTACACTTTCTCCAAAGCTGTGCTATCCTTTTTTCTTCTCAGCTGACTCATTTCTGCTCTCATTTGCCCTCCTTTAGACACTCTCAAATGGCTTAATATCCTTCTTATATTGCAGTGACCAAAACTGCCACAGTATTCAGCTTGTATTTATTTTTTGAGTCAGTGTCTGCAGCTGTAAGGTCTGACACAGCATTACACAAAGACAATGTATTTGTCATGCTGTATAATCTGTGTATTAGTAGTCTCATGATCATGTAGCCCTTGAGAGCTGCCTGTTGGCACCGTGTCTGTAGCCACAGCTGCTGTACACAAGGCAGAGCATCTGCTTGCTATGGGAAGGCACCGATGCTTCCCTCATGCTGAGCCAGGTTTTTACATCAGTTCCAGCAGTTTGTGCTCCTGTGCAAGCTGGTGAAAATGCTATTTGAAAAGCCATGTCAAAGCACGTGGTGAGGGAAAAATGGTATTGACTTTCACCCTCTCTTTGGGTTTCCACCAGGGTGACTGCAGTGATCTGAGTGGAAGGTGTTTGATTTTAGTGGAGGATATTTCTGACTGAGAGCAGCTGCACAGCGCGGTGGGAGCAGTGCCTGGAGTGGTCACCGTGCCTTGTCCTCCGCTGATCTTGCTGTCTTTTGTCTACATTACACAATTCTGTTTCTGTTAAAAGAGTCTTAAGTGTACAAAATACAGTCACAGGTGTGTCTACATGAAGAGTAAACTTGCATCATGCATATCAACACACATTTCCTGTGCTGCAGGGAGTGTGGAGGGGCAAGGTGGGGAGGAGGCAGCGATGGGCACAGCCCGTCCGAGATGGCACATGGCAGTTCTCCCTCCCGTGTTACTCCAAAGGGCACATCTTGGGCAGCTGGGGAGCCCCACAGCATCATTCCAAAGGCTCTGCAGCAGGAACAACGGGCCAAGAGAGGGAGAAGCTCCCTCTTATACGAGCAACTGGCTGGATCCTCCCAGAGTCGATGGTAATTTAGAGCAAAACAAATTGTGTTTTGTTGTTTTCTAAGCAGGCTGATCTCTGCTTCAACTGATCTGTTACTGAAGTCTGACCAAGCAGAGAGTCTTTGTAATTCTGTACAACAACCTTTGAGACCTTTTACAACGGTATATAGTGTTGGTACCAGGGGGAATGGCTTGGCACTGGCAGAGGGCAGGGTATAGATGGGGTATTGGGAAGGAATTCTCCCCTGTGAGGGTGGGCAGGCCCTGGCACAGGTTGCCCAGAGAAGCTGTGGCTGCCCCATCCCTGGAAGTGTCCAAGGCCACGTTGGACAGGGCTTGGAGCAACCTGAAGTGGTGGAAGGTGTCCCTGCCCATAGCAGGGATGTGGAATGAGATGAGCTTTAAGGTCCCTTCCAACCCAAACCATTCTATGATTCTGTGATAATGCCATTAAAGGAAGGTATGGTCCTGCCTGATGGAGAATTTGAAGAACAAGAGTTGGCCTTAAAAATTATTTGTCCACCATTTTTTTTTGTTTGTTTTAAATAAAGGGAAAATTTTGGCTATTGGAGAAGATGAGAGAGTTCCCTAAAACTTGTGGAATTGTCCAGTGTTCAGGTGCTGATATCCTGTGGTGTGGTCTTGTGTGGCCTCAAAATGTACATTTTCCAACTAGACACTTTTGATCGATAAAAAGAATGCTTAATAACATGATGTAGCCATTAAAGGTTTTTTTGAAACACTTAACATTGTCACTGTATGGGAGTTTTAAAAAATATTTTTAACTTTTCTGCCATTCCTGGAGGACATAAAATATGAGTTGTGTAGAATCTGTCAATAGGTGCTGATGGGGAAACCGAGATGCTAAAACATAAAGAGCATGTCTTAGTTTTGCCATTGTTGGTGTCATGGGACATTCAGTGTATTTTTGTTGGATTATTTGTTGAAACAAAAAGAAAAGACTCAGTATTGTTTGAAAGAATCAATAGTTCTTAGAGCCAGAGTTGAATTTTCCTTTGTGGCAGTGTTTGTATTACAAGGATTTGGAGCAGAGAAGAAAGGGGAAAGGTAAAACAGCCACCTCTGCAGTTTCTAGAGAAGCAGTTTAGCAGCTCCTTCTCCCATGTCTCAACACCCAAATCCAGAGCTGCCCTCAGGGTCTTTGTCACCACTGGTGTGGCAGAGTCACCATCCCCAGAGTTTTTGTGGTCCTACATGGCTGATTTTTTCCCATCTTTTTGGCCTGTAGTCCTGGTTAAAAGTTGCTGTGTATTTTAATATTTTCAATTCTGAGTTAGATGGAAAACTACTAAACACTATGCAAAAAGGAGCCTTTCCAACTGAGCTTCTGTACAACTCCATACTAAATCCAGGCAACCCTGATGCTCCTGGTGAGCTGGTTTGTCTCTGAGTGCTGAAGTCACTTGCAGAGAGTTGTTGTGAATGAGGACTTGGAGTGGAGAGATGCCCACACTGGTGGGCAGGGAGTAGTGGTGGGGGGCTGGGAGACACATAAATACCCCCACCATTTGAGTCAGCAGTGCCCTGGAGCCAGGAGAGGCATCCCTGTCCTGGGGGCATCAGGGGAGGGAGGGGATTGTCCCACTCTGCTCTGCACTGGGGCGGCCTCACCTGCAATGGTGGGGCAGGTTGGGGGGACACAATGGAAGGGAGAGATGGAGCCACTGNCTACTTAGATTTAAAAAATAAAATACACAGGAATATGGGAAAACATCCTTATGGAGATTATTGACTTAGAGTCTTACTAGATGTAAAGACCATCCTTCTTTGCTTAGCATCCATCAGAAACAAGTTCTTATTCACACATGTAGCCATTTCCATTATTAATGTTCTGCCCACCCATGAGCTTTGTTACTGGTTTTCAAGGCAAAACATACAGATCGGTTTTAAATGGAGCAAAGCCTAGTGTTTGACACCAAATGAATGGCAGTGCTGGTAAGAATTCCCAGCTTTTTCCCTTTCAAATATTCATCCCCCCTGCCATGTATTATTAGCTTTTAGTGTAACCGTTGTATCGCAGTGAGATATTTGCTTAAAAAAAAGTAAGTTTAATCAGAAGAACAGTAAAAAAGAACAATCCAAAAGCCCCTTATCAGGTACAAACTGCTCCCACCAATGGTGACTGAATGTTAACAGGAGTTCTGGTTCCCTTCATGTGCTGCACAGGGGGCACAGTATGTTGTCATTGGGGAACTGACTATCTCTGAGGGCTAATGATGGATTGATGGGGATTTTTCTGCTCCCAGGTTTTTTTAATCCTAGTTTTATATATGTGTCTTAGTTCAGGGGAGAACTAAGATATCTATGTTGGCCGAGAGAGAGAAAAGGAAAGGCCTTCTTCGCCCAAGAAGATCAGTCAAAAAAAGAAAATAACCCCTCTCCTTTAAATTTAGAAACAGAACTTTAATTAGAAAAGTATATAGGAAAAGGATAAGAGTTGTTAACCACAATATATCTATGTATGTCCAGAAAAGGACCAAACAAAACAGTTTGTAACAAGCTCTTTGAACAAAAAGGAAACAAAAGTCAATGTTCTCTGCTATTCCAAAAAAAAGGGTGCAATTACATTTACGGACAGCAGGTCGATGTCGTGCCTCGGCCCGCTGGCCCCTCTCGGCACCTCTCCCTGCTCTGGCTGGTCCCCCCTCGCAGGTGGCACCTCTCCCAGGTCGGGCAGCTCCTGCAGTGGGCTCTGGCTCCCAGAGGCAATTGGCCGAGTTAGAGAGAGAGAAAGAGAGAGAGAGAGAGAGAGAGAGAGAGAGAGAGAC
>VWZF01005811.1:19296-70909 GCA_013396755.1 Sclerurus mexicanus
AGAGAGAGAGAGAGAGAGAGAGAGAGAGAGAGAGAGAAAGACACTGTCCCAGTCCTCCCGTGGTGCCAGAAGTGTGTCCCTCTCTTCCCTTCCCCCGCTGAAGACTCTGAGCCAGGGCAGAAAAACGCAGAAACCCCTGGCAGCTCCTCCCAGTCAAGCTGCCTTCGCCCACTTCTCTCAGGCTGGGAGAAGAGAACAAAAGGCTCTGGTCTGAGTCATTCCATTGGGATATGAATATGCATTAGTCCTTTTGTTAACCATCTTCACCGAAGTTTAGGCGTTGGCTCCAAGCCTTTTGGGAGGAATTCCAATGAGATACCAAAACTATAAGAATATGGCATCTTGGAACAACAGAAAGTTGTCAAGAAGTGAAAGAAGTAGTGAGTATAGATTTCACCGTGGGACTTCTGCACCAGAGTGCCTTTTTAATAGAGGTGTGATACTTGTGAGAGAATATTGCTTTATCTTAAGTGTCTTCTCTTACCCTTTTCTGGTGCCTCCTGGTTTTCTCTCAAGTACTGAGTCATCTGCACTGCTGATTTAAAAAGCTGGGAGGAGTGGCCAAATCCCCAGAGAGCTGTTCAGCCCTTCAGAAGGACCTCAAGAAGCTGGAGAGGTGGGGAAAGAGGAATTGTCTGAAATTCAACACAGGTAAATGCATGTTCTGCACCTGGAGAGGAACAGCCCTCTGGACCAGCACAGGCTGGGGGTGACCTGCTGGAGCAGCTCTGGGACAAGGCCCGGGGGTTGCTGGTGGACAAGCAGCTGTCCCNGCCTTACCCAGTCTATGATTCTCATTCTCTGCTGTTCATACAGTGGGGAAGAGTGTTCAGCCCTCTGCCATTTCTGAGGCAGCTGCTGTAATGTCCACATAGTTGGAACTGTGTTTCATCCCTTTATTTCCACCTGTATCCATCAGTTCATTCATAACTGCTTTCTCTTTTTGTATCATAAATGCTCCAGTGCAGGTACCTGTGTGTAAAGCCCCCTTCCTTCCCCTTAAGGGTGAGACAACACACTGTGTCTTAATTTGTGCTTTTACAGGTAGCTGGGCTGCTTAGGTGTTTGAAATCTACTTCCAAATACAATATAATCTTTTAAAAGCTCAGGAGACTGAAGTATGCCAGGAATTTAATTCAGTGAGATTTTATGCAGGAAGTCAGAAAATTGCTGAACTAACTCAGCATTTACCTGGTGTAAAATCAAGACTTCTTTAGGACTTCAGGCACCTTTTCTTTTCCTTCTCCAAACGATAAGTCCTTTGCATGCAAAGCATGTTTTACATACACTTAGGCTTTTAGCTTCATGGCTTGAAACAAACTCCATGGGCCTGGGAATGTATATTTTTGCTCCTAAACCTGATCTTTTTCAAGTGAAGCATTGAATCATTTGTTGTAGTGTGTTGTGCACTGTGTGATAGGTAAATAACTGTGCACTGTGTGATAAGCAAATAAATGTAGCCTCTCACCTACTGGTATCTTCCCTAAAGTGCCTGGAGCAGCTGGGTGACACTGGGTGGCACCATCTATAAGGGACAGCTGAGGACAGAGAGAGTAGAAGCCATAAAATTGTGCAGCAAGACCATGTTGTTTTTTCACCTAAAGGGTGGTTGGGCACTGAACAGGCTCCCCAGGGCAGTGGACACAGCACCAAGGCTGCCAGAGCTCAAGGAGCATTTGAACAGGACATATGGACAGGGTGGGATTGTTGGAGTGTCCGTACAGGGTCAGGAGCTGGACTGGATGATGCTCGTGGGTCCCTTCCAACTCAGCATATTCTGTGAAATGAAAAGAGAGAGATATGTTGTATGTTTTGCAATACAAAAAATAATGAACAATTAAATGAAATGATAGATTAAAAAAATCGAAGACATAACTTTGTATCAGACTACAGTTCCAGTGTGGAGTTCACTGCCACAAGGTATTGATGTCAAGTATTTATGTGGGCTTTGAGTTCACAGAATCACAGAATAACCTGAGTCAGAAGGGACTCACAAGTCACTGAGTTCAACTCCTGGCCTTGCACAGACACACCAACAATCCCACCCTGTGCTGTTGTCCAAACCCTCCTGGAGCTCTGNTGTCCATTCAAGTGAGCCCAGCCCAGCCAAGTCCACTGAATGTGCTGTTCTGGAGCCTCGGGCTTCTGGAATCAGCAAGGACTCGCTGGCAGAGCAGAGCACTGTTGGCATCCTTGCCCTTCCCTGCCCTGCTCTGCTGCTTCCCTTTACAGGTGCTGCCATAGAAATCTCTGGCTCGGGGAGACAAGGTGTCAAGGGACATGGCCTCCATCAGGTCTGATGTTTTCACATTCATTGTCTGAACATGATTTTTCTAAATAATTTTTTCTAATTTATTCTTCACAAATTTCTAAGGGCCAACAAGCTAGTGATGTAAAACTTGTAAGTGCTCAAGTACAAACATATGGCAGAAAATATTAATCAATAGCTCTGCCTCTTGCCCTCAAGTGTTGTTGGTACTAATAATCAGGTGTTTGGTCTTGACATAAAATGTAACCTCTTAGACATCAGTACAAACATATACATTGATTTTCCTTCCTCTCAGAGTTGATTTTTGAGTATTTAAATTGTGTTCACATTTGTGGAGAACGTCCAGGATTGTGAGGGTAAGGAAGCTGTCTCAAGAAAACAAAGTCATCAAAAACTTGGTCACATTGATGGTGTTTTGGTCTTGCATTTATTTAGGTGCAGATGGTCCAAAACTGCCAGGCAGGAATCTCCAGTCCTTTTTCCAGCTGCAGAGAGCTTTTGGGATTCAGGTGTCAGAGCAAACACCTTCTGGTCCTCTTTGAATTTCCAGTCCCGTCATCAGCTTTTTACATGACAATTCCCTTAGTTTTTAGAGAGAAGGGTTGTGTAACCTGTGGATTTAGCTTGGCTGGAATAATACTGCCTATCCAGCTTTGGAAACAGCTCTGGGAATGTCTAAAAATAGCCACATGTTATTCTATGAAATTTCTGGCCTGTTTGACCTTCCTCCCTTTAGAATATCTGCTGGGATGGGGGGCACTCACTGGTAATGGTCAAGGTCCATGTGATTTTATTCTGGTTTTCAGGGCACAGGGAAATGCTACATTTACTGAGGAATGAGATGCTGGAAAGCAGTGCCAGGAAAGGGCCCTGGGGGTCCTGGTGAGGGGCCAGTTGGCCACGAGTCAGCAGTGCCCTGGAGCCAGGAGGGACATCCCTGTCCTGGGGGCATCAGGGGAGGGAGGGGATTGTCCCGCTCTGCTCTGCACTGGGGCGGCCTCACCTGCAATGGTGGGGCAGGTTGGGGGGACACAATGGAAGGGAGAGATGGAGCCACTGGAGAGTGTCCAGAGGAGGGACACAGAGACGGTTCAGGGCCTGGAGGGGAAGCGTGTGAGGACACTGAGGACACTTGGGGTGTCCAGCTGGAGAAGAGGAGACTGAGGGGAGACCTCATTGCAGGGACAACTCCCTGGGGAGGGGCAGAGGAGGGGCAGGCACTGATCTCTGCTCTGTGGGACCAGGGACAGCACCCAGGGAAGGGCTGGAGCTGGGTCAGGGCAGGCTGAGGTTGGATCTCAGCAAAAGGTTCTTCCCCCAGAGGGTGGTGGGCACTGCCCAGGCTCCCCAGGGCAGTGGGCACAGCCCCAAGGCTGCCAGAGCTCCAGGAGGGTTTGGATGATGCTCTGGGGCACAGGGGGTGACTCTTGGGGCTGGTCCTGTGCAGGGCCAGGAGCTGGACTGGGTGATCCTCGTGGGTCCCTTCCAACTCAGCATATTCTGTGATTCTGTGATGTAGGGCGTGAGGATTACACAAGGCACTGCAGAAATACAGAGAAATGCTCGATTGTAAATTGAATTGTAAGGTTCATGGTGTGAGAGATGTGCTAGTGGCTGTGGGAGTGAGAGCAGAGGAGGCACTGCCGGAGCCCACAGCACCTGGGGAGGGATCCCAGCTCCCTTCCTGCACAGCTCTTATCTCCAGACTGGTTTTACTTCATTTCCATTCAGCTTCAGTGTCTGGGTTGGCATGCTAAGGGAGGTGGGTCATGGCATTATAGCCTGTGGATATGAAACACATTGCAAAGCCCTGTGGGATTTACCAAAATTTAATTTCCAACCTGCCCCAGACGCTGTGGGGTCACAGCTGACCCAGTGTGGCAGGGTTGGCTCAGCTGGCATCTTTCCTGAGCACAAGGGACTCCCAGTGTTTTAAAACTGGAGAGTTTCAAAATCACAGTGAGATGTGGTGCCTTCCAGGCAAAATATCTCCCCTAATAATACCTGGGAGTTCAGCCCCCAGCACTTGAAAGTGGGGCTGTAACCCTGTGTCTGCAGGCAGAGGGGGCCAAATTGGATTGAGTCAGCACGAAGAATTGAGTTGACCCATGAAGAATCACAATCTGCGTGGAATTAATACAGCTTAGTTTTTTTTCCCCTGAATTTTTATATTAGTACCAGCAGAACATTGCAGCATTTGTACAGTCATAAAACAGAAATGTTCCAGCTTGAAAAATACTTTAGGCTGCTACTGAGATTAAAGCAAGCCCTGGATGGCTGTATAACTGTCAGGCAAATCAAAGTGTGGCACAGGGTGTTGCAAGGGAAGATGTACTGGGGCTGTTTCACAAACTCCAAGCACCGCTCACAGTTTCCAGTGGGGCTGCACAGGACCCTTCAGGAGGGAAGATGGATCATGACCAGATGTCCAGGAGCGATGAAGATGCACCGTCTCGTGAGCTCCTCATCGACATGGATTAGGGCTCTTTGCAGGGATCCACAGACTTGGCTCCTCACTTCTGTGATAAAGACAGGAAAAGCACCGAGGTGCAAATGAGAAATATAAACTGAGAGCATTATTGATGGGGAAAACGCAGTCCCTACACTGCATGAGTCATCTAATCCACAATGCTTTGCAAGCTTCATTTGAGAGAAGCAGAGGTGCATGGAGGATGGTTTCAATTTCCAAGCAGTGCTTTCTGACCACTCTTGCTTTTGAAAAGTAAAAATAATATCTTGGCTCAGAAATGACTGCAAAGCAGAGGTATTCTGCTTTTGGCCAGTTGCCTGCTCGCCCTCTTGAAGTGGAGCTTATGTATTGTGATGGAAACATAACAGCTTCTCCTGCCAAGGAACAGGTCATTCCTACTGGAGCCTGTGAACTAGGAGTTATTGCTGCAAGTAGAAAAGTTGAACCAAATGGAATCAAAGAGGGGGAATTCTGGATAAATTTGCAATTTGGAGTTACACCTGAATTTCTTTCAAGAGGAAAAATCTTCTGACTTGCTTTGGGTTACTGTCCTGGTGAAAGCACCCCAAAAATAGTAATTTAAAAAGAGATTCAGCCTGATTTTGAGGCCAAATGTGCTACTTCAGAGGATCTTTGCTGGTGTTTTATTCATGAACCTTTATACTCTGAGCATGCTCTCCCACAGCAGTGAATGTTTGATATTCTTTAGTACCACTGAGAAATACTGAAAATGAGGACAGCAGGATTCCCTGATGGAAGACTGCCAAAATATCAAAACTCTGATATATGTAATAGAAAATTCAATAAATCAGTTGATACTAGATAAGTTGTGAATTTTACAAACCAGTGGGCTTTTATCAGAATTATAATTTTGATGAGTTCATGTGCTAGTGAGTACAAAAGAGGTTTTATTTTTAATGTTTCTAACAATTAGTTCTGATGACACTGTATTGAGGAAAATGACCTACAGTCTTTACCTTTAGCCTCAAATCTCTCTTGTATCTAAAAATCCAAGAAGATTAGGACTGAGGTTGCAGAGAGAGGAAGGTGAAGTGTGTAAATACACAGAAATGCAAAAAAACAGGTAGAAAAAAAAGGCAATGTATCAGCTGGAAAAGAATTTCATTGGTTAAAAATCATCATCATAGAACCATCACAGAATGGTTTAGGTTGGAAGGCACCTTAAAGCTCATCCAGTCCCACCCGCTGCAATGGGGGTGCCATTGGAGACCAGGTTGCTCCAAGCCCCATCCAACTTGACCTTGGACACTTCCAGGGATGGGGCAGCCACAGCTTCTCTGGGCACCCTGTGCCAGGGCCTGCCCACCCTCACAGGGAAGGATTTCTTCCCAATATCCTATCCATCCCTGTCCTCTGCCAGTGGGAAATTATTCCCCCTTGTCTTGTCACTACAAGCTTTTGTAAATACTCTCTCTTCATCTTTCCTGTCAGCTCCCAAACATAAAGCTTAGCACAAAAATAGGGATAAGACAAGAGTGAAAGTGAGAATTTGGAATTATATGAAATGCTTAAGAATAACAGCAGAAACATTCAGTGAGGGGAATTTTATTGGCATAAATGAGAACTTTTATATAATAAGATGATTATTTCTCCTAAGGAAACACATATGAAGCAATTAAAATCAGCACACTGATTAACACTCTGTCCTGTGCCCTGAGGTTTGGGGAGGTCATAATCAGAGCCTCTGCATATTCTGTGTTGTCACAGGGGCAGAAGAGCTGTACAGTCCCCAAGGAGATGTGGCATCTTGGATCCGTGGAAGAGGAGGCAAGGCTAGGAAGCAAGGGCAGGATTTGGGTTTTCTTTTGACAAAGGCTGGCTAGAGCAAGGCAGGCTTGGTTGTAGCTCTGCTTTAACATACCTTTGCTCATGTCCAAAAAAGCCACAATGATCCTCCACTGACTTTTCTGGAGTAGGTTTACCTTGAATAACCCAGCCCACAACCCTGAGGGCATGTTCAGGGAGAGAGGGGCAGGCTGGGCACTGCCAAGGACTCTGAGTCCCGTGTGCTTGTACTGTAAACACTTCAGCTCTGGACCTCAGACATCAGGACAGGAGGATTTCTGTGTTGCTTCAGTTATATTGTAATCAAAGTGCCTGCAGTGTGAAAGATACCCGAGGTACCTTGGTGTGCAGGGCTGAGCTGTGTCAGCTCGGGAATTATTTACTCCACCCTATAAAGCAGGGATCACTGATACTACTAGGAAAAGTTTATTAGCAAAATGGACTATTGATTTTGTGTGGCACAGCTATTTGTTTTGAGTGGATTTTGGTCTGTGTAAAGAAATCATGTTCTGTGTGGAAGTTGAATTACCAATGTGAGCTTAGAGGACCTGCTGAGCCTTCACAACCAAACTTTAGCACCCAAGTGTTCACATGGTTGATTGTATGTACACAATGGTCTGCTTATACATAGATAAATACAAGAGATTAATACCTCAAAAACACAAGAGATATAAGTAAGTTACTGTGTACATAATCCTTTTTCCTGAGGTGAGGTTTAGATTGGCTGTTAGGAGGAAATTCTTCCTAGTTTGAGGGTGGTGAGTCCTGGCACAGGTTGCCCAGAGAAGCTGTGGCTGTCCCATCCCTGTCCCAAGGCCAGGTTGGACGGTGCTTGGAGCAACCTGGGCTGGTGGAAGGTGTTGCTCCCATGGCAGGGGGTGGAATGAGTTGGGCTTTAAGGTCCCTTGCAACCCAAACCATTCTGTGATTCTGTGGTGATTTTCTAACTCTGGACATGACTGTAGGAGGGACTTTCCTATGAATCCACAGGAACAGCCCTGAATGGTGATTCCTGAACACTTTTTTCAGTAACACTGGGGTGGATAAAGCTGGACGATGTCTGAATTACTTTTGCTGAAACCCAAGGAGTTATTCTGTAGCTGATGGTGAGATTGAAACCCATCAAAGCCAGTTGGTTGTTCAGTTGTAATTGGAGGATATTTTGGGAGAACCACAGAAGTTTGGCCTGAAGTACTTTGAAGCATTAAGGGGAAGAGAAGGTGAGGGAAAATGTTATCCTGGTGAATACATGCAGGTCAAGTTCTGCCTGTGTATGCTCAAGAAATGAGAAACCATGAGAACATATCTTTGAGCAGGGTCCAGAGATTTCAGTCCTGTCTAGGTATAAAACAGCTTAAGGAGTGCCATGAACTTCACAGAAGGGCAATGATTTGGGGAATCTACTTTAAAAAAAAGCATAATGTGCTATAAAACTTTCCTTGCTTCAAGAGAGAGCTATGGAAATAGCACAAGATTCACAAGTAATTCATCTCAAGCTGTAGACTGGTGTGTGTGACTCCGCTGCAAGAACATTAATATCTGTTTAATTCTCCAAATTAGCTTAAACATTCCAGAGAAAGGATGTAATTCTCAGTTGTATAGGGAAGGAATTCACCCTTCCCCCAGTCCTTCTGCTTCCCAGGGACTCAAGAGAAATGCTAATATCAAGCCAACGTATTTTTGTTACCCCTTTAGTAATGGGGTCCAGATTGGTGGTGACTGAAACACGGTTCCATCGGAGGAGTTTTGTGTGATGGACCAGGAAGGGCTCGTTGCCATCGTGGTGGTGGGTGCTCACTGTCCAACCCAAGCTGGCAGCTCACTCAGACTTGGCAGAGATTTGAATTTCAGTTCACATGATGATTTGAGGAATATTGTTCACTTCCTACTGGGGCAAAGCTTGTAAGCTGCTTGTACTCAAGAATAAGTAGAGATGCAGTACTAAGCTGAGTAATATCCTTTATCTATCCTGACTTCTTTTTTTGCTTTTATTAACCAAGGCACTGCAAGGATTAATTAGGCGTGGGGAAGATTTGAACTTGTTTTGACCGAGTGTCTACTGGAAGATGAAGCAAGAAAACAGACTGTGTGTGTGGCAAAGCACAGTGGGGAATGGCGAGGAGAAACAACGGGAGGAGGTTTTACTGGAGTCATAAAAAGAGTTGAATAAAGAGATTTCAAACCTGGCCAGTGTACCTGGCCTCGCGTTCAGCCCCTGAGGTGGTCAGCGGTGCCATCTTGTGTTAAGTGGGTGGTATTTTTGGGAAAAGATGGATACAGATTCCTGAAAGGCCTTGGGAAAGGGTTCTGGAAGAGTCCTTGAAAACTCCTGGTGTGAAATGAGAAGAGCAGTGAAGCCCAGAAGTCTCTGAGACAGAAAGGCAGAGAATGACCAGCTGCCTCAAGAAAAAAAAAAAGGTATAAATATATAAAAAACCAATTTGCAGTTGAGGCACTGGTGTTTAAGGCAATTTAGCAGTAGATTCTTCATTCAAATTGTTACTTTTCCTCATCCTGCTACAAATAGCAGCAGTGCATGTGATGGGTGCAGATGGGCTTCTCTGGAAATAACCACTGTTGGCAAGCACTGGAAGGGGCTGCCCAGGGAGGGTTGGAGAGCCCAGCCCTGGAGGTGTCCAAAGAATGACTGGCCGTGGCATTCAGTGCTCATCGGGCTGAGGGTCAAGGTGGGCATCGGGCACGGCTTTTCCAACCTTAATGAGTCTATTATTCTATGTTTCCATATGGTGATAATTTTGCTGATGAATCTTCTTCCAGTGCTGGCCAGAGAAGCAGGAGAACACTGATGGGAGCGATTGTGATCTCCGCACTTTAACAGCATGTTCCCTCAGGAGTTGGCTGTTGGGTTGTGGCTGCCCCAACACAGGGGATCTGTCCTTGCCAGTATGTTCAGCCACCACCAGGCTGCAGCCTTGCCAGGGCAGCCTGGCCAGTGGAGAGCATCCTGCTTCTGTGGTTTTGTGTTTTTTCTCAGGTGTTTTTTTTTCTTTTTGGTTTGTTGTTTTTTGTTGGGTTTTTTTTGTTTGGTTTTGGTTTTGTTGTTCTTGTTGTTCTTGTTGTTGTTTTGTTTTTCTGTTTGCTGGTTTTTTTGGTTTTGTTTTGGTTGGTTGGTTTTGGTGGTCTTTTTCTTTTGTTTTTGGGGTTTTTTTACATTCCTGAGGGCTTTTTTTTCAAGATGCTGGTATAGCTGGAACTCACAGATTTCATTGTTGATGAATTTGTTCTCAGCAATGGGATTTTGTATACCCAGTCCTTCCAGAAGCCAGATTGCTCACTGGCGTTCCTGCAGTGCTCAGACCAGCCCATAGCAAGAGAAATCCTCTATTTTTTTTTGAGAGTTACAACTTCCCCATGCCAGTGTAACATTTCCCTGCTTTACACCCATAATGTTGTCATCCTTCAAGATTACTTTTTTGCATGCTTTCTCTATTGAAGGCTTTATTTCAGGATGAGAAAGCTGGGACTATTCAGACTGGAGAAGAGAAGATTATGTGGAGACATCATCACACTGTGTCAAGAACCTTTCCAGTATCTGAAGGGGCTGCAAGGAAGTTGGTGAGGAGCAATTCATTAGGAACTTCAATGACAGGACAAGGGGGAATGGATTCAACTGCCAGAGGGCAGAGGTGGATGGGATATTGGGAAAAATCCTTCCCTGTGAGGGTGGGCAGGCCCTGGCACAGGGTGCCCAGAGCAGCTGTGGATGCCCCATCCCTGGGAGTGTCCAAGGCCAGGTTGGACTGGTCTAGAGGAAGGTGCCCCCTGCCCATGGCAGTGGGGTTAGAATGAGATGATCCCTAAGGTCCCTTCCAACACAAAGCATTCTGTGATTCTATGATTTGTTCACCAGCTCCACAGCTATTTTGAATTCTTGCATATCTGTAGAGCCCAGTTGCCCTCTGTCCAGTTGCTGCCCTCTCTGAGCTCACCCAACCTGGCACATCCTGTGCAGGTTCCTTGAGTATGAATGATTCCCAACCCAACCCCAGGCAGATGGCAGATTAGTTGGTGGTTCTGTGATGGCCTCATCCAGCACTGGGGAGATGGGAAGGGGACTTCTGGGGGCCCAGGTGGAGGTAAGAGGTGGTGCACATGTGCACACAGTCATGTGCCTGCTGCTCAATCCCCTGTACACAGAGACAGAAATTAAGTCATGGAATCACAGAGTCACAAAATCACTAAGTTTGGAGCGGACTTCCCAGCCCACAGAGCCCACCCTGTGCCCGATGCCCACCCTGTCCCCCAGCCCAGAGCACTGAGTGCCACAGCCAGTCCTTGCCTTGGGCACCTCCAGGGCTGGGCACTCCAACCCTCCCTGGGCAGCCCCTGCCAAGGCCTGACCACNACCACTGGCCTCGGCCCATGGACCCAGCCTGTCCACATCCCTCTGCAGAGCCATTCTGCCTTCCAGAAGAATAACACTCCTGCTCAAAGCTTATGGGTTTGGTGGTGTGGGGTTTTTTTTTATTTTTTAGATTTTTTTATTTTCTGCCCTGCAGAAAAGATGATTTTCTACCTGAAAGCTGCCAGAATGTCTTTGTGTCCTCCAAAGAGTCATTTTCCGCAGCTAGTGGACCTGTTGTTGGGTGCTGCCTCCACTCACAGCAGAGAACCATGACATAGAAAACAAATGGAGAGCTCTGGTCATAAAGACATTCCCAGCTGCACTCTCAGCACAGTGTTCTTACGGTGTGCTTTCAATGATCTCTCTGGTGAGAAAAACAGTAGGTACTGCAGCACTGTAGATTTTGGGTTTTCTAGCACAACGGTTGACCTTCAAGGGAAACAAATACACAGGTAAAAATATGACTGAAAACTGCTTTTTCTATTGTGGGTAAATATTTAGTGAAAGTGGAATGCATTTTAAAGCATTTTGGGGTTTCAAGAACCAAGACAATTTTCAGCGGAATCAGGGGTTTTTTTTGTTGTAGCTGTTGAGCAAATTAGAAATACTTTGCTCGGTTTGTCTGCCATCGGTGTTAGGAGTCTTTTGCCCTCAAAGGGAGATTTCAAAGCTGCTGTCCAGTGCCCGCAGTAATGTTCACCCTGACAGCTTCCCTAAGGCAAAGCAAGCCAGCCAGGCTTCAGCACGAGCGGTTTCTGCACTGAGGTCTCACCTCAGGTGGATCAATTCATGCATAAAGGTCTGTGCAGCGAAGACTGACTTCAGCACAGGAAGAACTCTGTGGAATAAAACCTTTTGGAACACACCTGACCTTCACAGAGCCAAGTTGGTCCCTGGGAAATCTGGAAAACACAGGGCCTTGCAGATGACTTGGGGTTTTTGGTTAAGTGGTGTTCTGGCAATGAAAGTTTATAACTGCACAGGGAAGGCAGCTTAGGCCATGAAATAAGTGGGAAAATCACTAAAAGGTGCTCGAGGATCTATGGGATTAACATTTCTGAGTGGGGAGGGTTATTCTGTGTGCAGAAGTTTCTTTAGATAAAAACACCGAGTCAGAAAATAAATGTATTTGTAGGACTCACCCCTTTGAGTGTCCAGCAGACGGGGGTGTAGACAGTTTGTAAAAGAAAGTAAAGTAATTAACCCAAATAATGTTGTAATAAAGGCTGAGTGCTGCTGCTGCCGTAGGAATGATGGGCTTCTATGAATCGCTGGCTTTGAAAGAGAAGAGGAATTCACTTCCAGCCAAGCAAATGTGTTCTTCGTTCTCCCCAAATCACAGACATGAGAAGTTTGATTTCCTATGGCACATTTGAGAAAATTCAAAGCAAAATTTTAATTTTGGGGTTCACAAAGTACATGTTTACAGTATAAGGGATCCTCAAAGAGGCGCTGTCATTTTGAAGACACCCAGACCTTTTCTTTGCATAAAATCACAGAGTATCTTTCGCCAGCCTGCTCGGCAGGAGCTGCTGGAGCCACAGCCATTGGGCTGCAGTTGACTTCTGCTCCTGTACCTGGAGGGACTCAGCGAGACACAAGCAGAACTGAAGCACAAGGTTTCCAATTTATGCATAGTTCAGTTTCTACCTCATGCCCCCAATGAGCTCTTCGAGAAGGAGTAATTCCAGTTCAGTGCTATTTATCCCTCCCCTCTGGAGCAGCGTGGCAAACCTCCAGCTCTGCTCTGCTGGCCCCGGAGGGACGTGCTCTCCCCGGGCTGGGTGCCAAGCGCTGGCTGGGGGCCCGACTGTGATTAGGGTGTCGCTGCAGCAGCATCTCTTCCCAAACACAAACACACCTCCGGGGAATGCCCCACTCAGCTGCAAGAACCGCAGTGGAGACGGTATTTGAGTAACGTCACGTTGGCTGCTGGTCATTCCAGCACATGATTTATTATTTTCTGTATGAATCTGCTTTTAAAGCTTCTCCTCTAGTGTTATGGATTATATCAGTAAATGCTAAGTACTTAGAAGATCCATTTCAACCCCTGAATGCAGAGATATGGTCTTGGCAGTGACAGGACCCAGGGAAGGGCTGGAGCTGGGTCAGGGCAGGCTGAGGTTGGATCTCAGCTAAAGGTTCTTCCCCCAGAGGGTGGTGGGCACTGACCAGGCTCCCCAGGGCAGTGGGCATGGCCCCAAGGCTGCCAGAGCTCCAGGAGGGTTTGGATGATGCTCTGGGGCACAGGGGGTGACTCTTGGGGCTGGTCCTGTGCAGGGCCAGGAGTTGGACTGGATGATCCTTGTGGGTCCCTTCCAAATTGGCATATTTTGTGATTTTGTGAAAATACATAGCTTGTACATCTCCCTTGTGGGGTTGCAAACTTAGAATTTGAAGTCATGATTGTGTGTTCTCCTTTCCCTTTTCTGAGTGTATCTGGGAGGAGCAATCCAGCCCTTTTTATGTTCTATCATGCAGGTGATTGCAAGCACTGTGGGTGTGTATGGGACACCTGTGTGTGAACCACAGCCAGGGAAGCCACCCTTCCATCAGGTAGGTGACCAGCAGTAGGACAAAGATAGCTAGGCCAAAGAAGTTCAGTCAGTGTGGTGAGCATGGGAGAGAAATGACTTTCCTTCCCTGAAGGTCAGAAGTGAATTAATAACCTGGAAAGCAAGGATGAGAGATTATCTGTCCAAAAAGCTGCTTTGGAGCCTTTTGGATGACGTAGTTTGGATCTCCTGCCATCCTTAGGGTTGGGCTGGGCTGTGCTGGGTTATGCATCAAGACATCCTATAGCTCTGGTTGATTATTAGTGCAGGAAAGATCAAAATGCCAACTGAGAGTGTGAGTTATTGCTCCATCAGTGTGTCTCTCACTTGGGATCTGAGCACAAGGTCTATTTCCACTGCAGTGTTTGCAGCAGGTGGAGGTCTTGAAGCTGCCAAGGTTTGTGTGTGTGGTTATCTTTCCCTTCCCTGCAAGGCTCATGGGGGTGGATGTTACCTTGACACCTGCTGCTCATTGTGCCCACATCCTTCCCAGTGCCATGGAAGCAAGATCAAGGTGAAACTTAAAGACTTTCAGACTCAAAGAGGAGAAATTTTAGTTGGATATGTGGAAGAAATTCTTCCCTTTGAGGGTGGGCAGGCCCTGGCACAGGTTGCCCAGAGAAGCTGTGGCTGCCCCGTCCCTGGAAGTGTCCAAGGCCAGGTTGGACGGAGCTTGGAGCAACCTGGGCTGATGGAAGGTATCCCTAGTGGAAGGTGTCCCTACTCAAGGCAGGGGCGTGGAACAAAATGAGCTTTAAGGTCCTTCCAACCCCAACCATTCTGTGATTCCATGAGAACAGGCAGTAAGATCCTGCTCTAGCACACGTGCTCTGCTCTGTTGCTGGCCTGGTGTGTCTCCATGTGAATGTACATCTTCCAGTGACTATGTGCATTTTCCATTGACACCAGATGGAAGAAGAAATGATTTGCCAGCCTGAAGCAGAACGGAACAGAAACATTTAAAGCATTCTGCAGAAACAAATCTTGCCCCTTGCAGTGTATCTTCTGTATTCCATTGTGCCTACAGAAGGTATTACCTGGTCATAATTCTTCACCGACTGACACTTGTGGGAGGAGTTCCCAGCCCTTTGTTAAGAACTAAGGGTTAGGACTGCAGTGATTAAGCAACTAAAAGGGAAAAGTTTCCATTGAATTCTTGGGTTTGCTGGGAGTTTATGCCAAGACCTGGTGATCAGTGTGGTAACAAAACCAGATGTGCAGTCTGGGGTGTGGGAAGTGGAGATTTTTATTTTTTATTTTTTTTTGGACAGGAAAACAAGAAGTTAAAGAGTAAGTGACCTGCAGGTAGATGTCTGGAGAAAATCTGGATCACCCGTTTTCTTGGATGTTCCATTCCTGCTGCAGCAAAGAAAAGCTGCGGAACAGGAAGCTTAGGCTGAGCCTGCCCCTGTAGTTTACCTCAGTCTACACAGTATGGATCTATTAACAAAGGGAAGTTACAATGTTCATTTCTTATGTCAGGTCCCAGGAAAGATTCATGCCTGTACATCCAACTCTTCTCATAGCCCATTAATGTTCCCTGCACTTAATGAGTCTTTATTGATTCTGCCAGGCCAGGGCACTTCCACTTCTTTCATTGAAGCATATAAAGTACATCCTTACATGTTTTCCAATTATCTCTTCCCATGTCTGAGCAGAGCTGGAAGAAGGAAGATGTGCCAGAGCTCTCATTCAGGGATTCACTGGTCAAAACCTGGGCTGAGTGGTTTGTCATATTTAGCTGGTGGAAAACTAAACCAACACAAGCATATGTTGCTTTCTCTGCATTGCTACCTTGACATGACTAAAGATGTTCCCCTTATTACTGATACTGGCACAGGGACAAGGACATGAACAGGAATCTGTAACATCTGGAAATCCCTCTGCAGAACAGACTTATTCCCACTCTTGAAAATTGTTTCTGGAAAAGTGCCCTTTAACTGATAAAAAATCACAAACTGTTGATCTCATGAGCCGCGAGAGAAGGACGTGTATTTGTGGTAAAAATAAAAAGGGCTGAAGTTCATCTAGAACTTGCAGAGCGTTTGACAGGCAGGATTGCAGCATAGTGAACTGCAAGTTTTATATCTCTTACAAAAGCTGTCATCTTAGGCACAACCTTGTTCAAACCAACCGGCATAAAGAGCTGTAAAAAAATCTTCCTAGAAACCACTAGTTATTCTCATGTGCTGTGGAAGAGCACGGCATTTTCTGTTTGTGAATCTGATGACTGTACAAACAAACAGTATTACCTCTGAAACAGCCAGCTGAGTGTGTGCCAGCCACCCCTTTGCAGGACACGTTACCATCGAAGGCAATTCATTCTGGATAATCTGGCATGTTAGTCGATGTCAGTGCCTTCTGCTTTGTCAGAGATTGGTCTGAATCCTACAAACTGTTGGCAAGGTGTTCTTGCCATGGGCTGGGGTCCCCTCCTCACCCTCCTGCTTGGAGGTGGAGGTGGCCGTTTACTCTGATGAGCTGTCTCGGTCCGTATCAGACCCAAGCAGCAGAAGTACCTGTGGATGCCAGAAGCTTCTGTTTCTTGTTCCAAATAGCAATGGACTGCAAAAGTTAACTTGAAAAAAATCCATCTCCATCCTAGAAACATGTACACATCTGTACAAGTAGTTACGAAGATTAATGTAATGCATAGGGTCAGAATTCCCACTGACATTTACTCAGTTTGTCCAAACAAGTTAGTGGAAACCTCCTGTGAGTATGAACTGCACTCTGCAGCTCTGCACAGGCATTTAACATCTTGGATGCCAGTTCTCTTGGAGACACATCTGTAAGACTTAGTGTTAAAGTGCTGTAAAATATAATACTGGGAACAAAAAATCATAGGGACAGTGTGGAAGTTTTAAGACCTAAATACAAAAAAAATAATCAAAACTGCAGTTATCCCTATTTCATGTCTGTGCTTGAACCTAAAATCAGTCCTGAGACAGCCGGGTTTTCAAGGGAGATGGGAAATGTATGTAAGCCAGACTTGAGCAAAACATTTTCTTGCCTTAATGATTGATGCCTAAAGTAATACTGAGGTGCAGATACTATGTCAGATTTGTAGAAAGCACAGAGTGACGGCTCACCTGGCATGAAGGACTGGGTCTGAGCATACCTTATTTCAGACACTCGTATATCTGAGCACAAAGGTGCTCTCCAAATCAATGTTATATAAAACCAAGCCATTTTTTGGGTCCTGTGATCAATGTGCACTGATCTCAGTGGGCAGGTTTGGACTCAACTACTGTAAGAATATTGTTTGAATTTGGAAGCAGCCTTATATTTGCTATGCTCTAAAATAAAACAAAAATCACTTTATTTGGCATTTAACTCCCTCCCAGGCCTTTCCAACTATGAGAATATTACTACAGCAACATGAACTGTGTAATGCAGACTTTAAATCAGTGTAAAGGTACTATGGACTAATCTACTTATTTCTATATGGGAAAAAATTGTATCATCACAGAGAATCTTTCTACTGGTGTAATTCCAGGCACATTGCTGTTTTCAATAATGCAATGATGATAATTGGTGGTTTAAAATTGACAAGATCAATTTATTTGGCACCATTTATTTGGCAGCCAGTTTGGCAATATAAAGGATTGACACAAAATGGGGCAAAGTCCCTGTCGTGCCCCCAGGTCTGATAACAGCACAGTATTCCAATGGTGTGCCCGGGCTGTTTAGTCAACTTCTTTGGTACAACACCTCTTGATTATGTTTTCTAACCAGCTGTGCCACATGACAAGGTCAAGCCTGAATTACATCACCAAATTGTAAAATTTTATTGCCATGATGAGTTAATCAGGCAATATGCTACTGGTATTATTCCAGCCTATTTTACTAGGACATGTACAGGTTCCCAGTGTAAAGGCAAGATGATCGTTTAGTGTATATTAATGTCTGTAAGAAATACAGGTCCCAGTTTAGCAGTTGTTCTGCCAGGGCTGTGTGCCAAGTCTCAGACAGGAATGTTCAGGGAGCTTTGTCTCAGAATGAGACAGAAAACCCAGCTTTTTCCATGTTCAGCATTTCCCATCTTCTGTGAACATAAACCATGGCAATGTAACCACCGGCTCCGCAATGTTAAGAGGAAGATAAGTGGGAAACAGCACATTTGTATTCCAATCCTCTCCAAACCAGGAGCAGGTCCCACCACTGGAGGGTAGTTCCTGACAGAGGGGAACCCAAGGTGAGAATATCTGTACAGCTCAAACCTGACAATCAACAGTGACTAATAACAGGAAATCCTGCACACCACACAAGGATGGCGGTGACTGTGGTCCCAGGGGAGCACTACCCATTTAGTTTACAGAATTTCTAACACATCTCTGAAATTAAATTATTTTCTGGTCTCTGCCCAAGAAATCAACTCACATTTATGTCCTTTTTACACTTCTGAGGGGAAGTGAGCCCCCTGCTCTTGTAAGCAGAGATCACTTCATCCACAGCATTTTTGCTAATGAAAACAGATTCATTCTGGTTTTGCATGGTAATTTGATTCAGCGCTGAAATCATTGAAGCAGATGCAGCAGCCCCAGTTGCCTTCAGTTTAGGATCATGTTCTGAATGGTGATGAAAGAGAAGAAATGTGTTACCCTACATTGAATAAAAGGAGGGGTGCTGGAAGGATACTGAACACTGAGTTTGCTCCTTTGATTTGTGGGCATGTGAAATAGTCTGCCAGTTTCTTCAATTAAGTACATAAATTGCTGAAATCTTGGTTATGTGTTCTCTGAGTTTGCTGCTGTCATTGGGAGAGGTTTTATCAGACTTCAGTCCCTGTGGCACTTCAGAAAGTTGCAGGAATGCAAAGCTATCTGAAGGTCATTTGCAATCTCAGCTGCAGAAATCACCAGCTGCTGTGAGCTGTTATCACGGTGCTGGTGTTGGGCACCGAACAGTGAGATGTACTGGGGGGACTCTGAAACAGAAGCAAAGAGTGTGGTTTTCGTGCAGGAGCAGAAGGACACCTCCCAGTCAGCTTCAAACAGGATCCCTCTGTTACAGTAGATGCAATGACTTTGTACTGATGGAGACTGATGGCAATAAGACGGGCACTTGGAAACCTGCCTTCACCATTGGCAACTGGCAGATGTCCAGAGGTGTTCTATGAGTGCCATAGAGTAGGCACAGTGAAATAGCCGTGGCTTTATGCCAAATTCACTACATGGCTGTTGAACAAGATTCACCAGAGGGGCTGTCAAGACTCCACTCCTGGGAGACTTTTCAAGACCAGGCTGGTTAAAGTCCTGAGCAACCTGGTCTGGTCTCATAGATGACTGGGTTTGGGCAGGAGGTGGGAGTAGAGGACATTCTGAGGTCCATTCCAACCTAGATTGTCCTGTGATGATCACCTGGGAAGGTTCTGCTTGAAAATGGAGGGCTTGGAAGAGTACTGAGAGGGGGAGGTTGTCAGAAGCCCCCCAGACCTTTGAGTCAACACAGTTCCTTGCACTGACCCAGGAGGTCATCCTGGGAACACATCCACATTGTGGATGAATTCTGCATGAAGGAATGCATCCAGGTTACTCCAAACTTGGTCTTTTGAAGTAGCTTCTTGCTTCCAGTCGTATCCTGGACAATAACTGGATGATTTCAAATCCATTCCTAGTAGTTTGAGGACGAATTCATTTCCTGAATATAGTAATTAAAAGCATTGTCTTGCACTGCTTTTTTGCTCATGTTAAGAATGAGGTGCAATGGCCAGGGATTCTCCTTGAGATATTCCAATTTAATTTCTGATGGATCATGTTGTAGCCAAACTGGTGACACACCCTTTGATTCAAAATCTGGATTACTTCGATGAGGAAGTTTTTGGTAGGCTGTGAATCGGTTTTGTATTGTTTCTTTTGTCAGACTGTAAGCAATGTCTTAGCAATACCTTAGTGCAAGAAACCCAGAAGGAAGATGGATGCTTGGCTTTGTTAAGGATGTGCCATGTCCGAGGCCCTGATTTGCACACATGGCTGCGGACAAGCACCCCACCTCATCTGCAGGTGGTGGTGAAAGGAGGGAATCAAAGCTACAAGTAGTGCTGTAGGAGCAGCTGGACTTCATAAGATCTGCAAAAGAAGATTCCTCTTAACTCAGATATCACCTCGGGGAGCTGTATGTGCGTAGCTCTGAGTATTTTGGAAAGGACATGGTGCAATGACAGGGAGATGACTGGTAAATATTAATTGGGAGAGTGGCTCATGCCAAGAAATTCCTTATGCTCACATTACCTTCTCTTCATGCAAAACAGTTACTGAGTTAGAGCAAAATACCACCACTCAATTTACCATATCTACATGGTCATTGCACAACGACTTCAAGGCCTGGCAGCCCTCAGGTGTGTTGTTGTGTTGCCTCAGTGAGTTGGTCAACACATGTCACCTCCAGCTGAGGAACTTCTCCAACTCACATCTCCACCTTTTGTTCCCCAAGGTATTCAAAAACCTCCCCATTAAAACATCCCTATTTTTCATTTTTAAATGTAAAATATCTGAATTAAGTTGAAAATACCAGTATTTGAAAATTGCTAAGCACATCTAATTGAAACACATTCGCCATCATCTAGTGCTCATGTAGACTCTGATATTGATCAGTATAAGCATTTTTAGCAACTGTTATGGATCTGTAGGGTTTTTTAAACTTTAAAATTTAAAATATGAGCCTCATGTTAATAGAAATAGGTGAACATTGTAGTCACTAGAGATATTAGTCAAGGTGTTTGATGCACCCAGGAAAATATTTGATGTTGCACCTTCAGATAAAGTCAGAAGATTCCTCCATAAATGCCAAAGCCTCAGCTGTGTAATTTATAAGGTCATGTCTTTTCCAAGATAGGACAGCCAGCACGCGTCTGAAGCCCCAAAAGTTTTGAAATCTGAGTTGGGTGCATAGAACATGGTGGTCAGTCTTGGGATCTGGTGGTGGAGACCCAGCTGGGAGGAATCTCACTCACATGGGGTGGTCTAGAGACTGTCCAAGTCCAACCTTGGGGATGATAATGGGATCCTTAAATCATGGTTTATCTATCAGTCTCTGACAGTGTAATAATATATCTGCTTAAATTCAATCAGATTATTTTGTAAATTGAAGATGAAATTTAGGATTGGAAGAAATACTCAAAAAAGGAAGAGCTTGGAAAAATTAGCTCCTCTTCTGTTAATGCTTCATGTCCAGAGGTTTGTGGGAAAAGCCTGAAGCATGGGCGGTGTGTGTATTACAGAATCACACAATCCCAGAACATGCTGAGCTGGAAGGGACCCACAAGGATCATCCAGTCCCACTCTTGGCTCTGCACAGGACCAGCCCCAAGAGTCACCCCCTGTGCCCCAGAGCATCATCCAAACCCTCCTGGAGCTCTGGCAGCCTTGGGGCTGTGCCCACTGCCCTGGGGAGCCTGGGCAGTGCCCACCACCCTCTGGGGGAAGAACCTTTTGCTGAGATCCAACCTCAAACCTGCACATCAGCATCACTTCACCTCCCAGCAACTTGGGTTCTGTTTTCATTTCTGTTCTTAAAATTGTTTCCATTTAAAGCCCTTAAGCAGCTCTATGAATTCCAGGGTGATAGAACATGACCCAGAATTGTTCCCCCTGATGGCTCCTGGCTCAGCAGGGTACTGAGCTCTCCATGTGGCTGCCCATGTGCCCCACACATGCCTGTGCACGGGCTCCCGGTAGGGAATGTTGTGATCCCCTGGCTTGTGCCAACTCACATATCTGAACGTTTTCATAAGGGGAACCCCTTTGTGTTAGTCATCTGGTTGTCAAACAAGACCTGGCTGCGATCCTGGACCTGGCACTAGATGAAATATATGCACTTTAAACATTTCATACTTAGACTGATGGGAATGGGCAATTCCTCAGTACATTTTCTCAACGTTTTTAAACAATAAATGTCAACCTAAGGGCAAAGCAAGACAGATTTCAGATTAAAGGGACGAGGTTTGCTTAACGTTTATAAATCCCTTAGTCCTGACCTCCTTCGTGTTTCTTAAAACAACAAACGAGGAAAGGCCACGCCAAATGCAGTGGGCACTTTTGTCAACACAACATCTTCCTTTAATAGTGTGATAGAAAGATTTAAAAATTAGATTTTTTATGATGGATTCATGATTTGGCATGCCATAGAGTATTCTCCCAAGCAAAGCTAAAGGTCTGTGTGAGAAGACTAATAATGCCAGGCAAAAGAACCTTTCATCCCCAAGATAGCTAAAATATTCCTTTGTTTATTTTTCACCCTTAATTACTTTTCCTGTCTTGGTTTAATCTGTGGTGCTGAAGCTTGTCAGCACCTATAGCCTTTAGTTTAGAATTGATGACTTGGGAACATGAATAAAAGCAATTTTCACGTGGTGTCTCCCTGCCATGACTGCTGCCTGAAGCCCGTTGACTTTGCTTTCAAAAGACCCAATTCTATGCCCATATAAATGGAACAAAACTTAATTGGAGTCAGTAGTTTTATATTCCTTAATACCGAGGCCGAGGCTTCCTCCTTTGCGCCCGATGTTCTGTCACTTGCAATAAAATCTTCCAATTTCTGTTGGGTCTCTCACTTTCCAAAGAAAAAATGTCTCAGAAAGAATGATTGCCTCAGAACACTTGTCTTGATTTTGACTTAGTTGAATTTTAAGACTACTTCGAATGTAAATTGTCGAGTTTACAGCTGAAGGGAGGAATTGTTCTGAGTAAGAAAATGAACCTTCTATTTGGAAAATTAGTTCTCAGAAAAAAACATTGCTCATACTTTTTTTTCCAAGTGAAGTGATTTCTTGAAACATCCCATGTATGCTTTCCATTGTGTAAGCTGGCACTGCCACACACCAGGGAGGTTTCTCAGAAGGCTTCCAGAAGCCTTGCTGTACCATCTCTTGGACAGGGCTGTAAAGCTGCGCTTGCTCAGCCAACGTGGGACTTTTGAGCTTTCATTTTTTTCATGGTTTGGTTGCTTCTCTTGTCCTTAGCAGAAGTTTCTTGGTAATTTGCAGTGTGGGATTCTCACCTTCATGCCATATTCACTAGCTCAGTTGGTCAGAGCATGGTGCTAATTACACCACGGTCATGGGTTTAATCCCTGTATGGGCTGTTCCTTTAGGAGTTGGACTCTATGATCCTTGTGGGTCCCTTGCGACTCAGAATATCCTGTGATTTCCTAAAATGCCTGCTGTAAGCTTCAGTTATTGAGAGGTCAGCTCAGTATCACCAAACAATGCTCAAGGCAGTGACCACTTTTTCAGGATGGATGCCCGTATTTTTCCTTGCCTTTTTTTTTTTTCCATGTCATTGAGAGTGAATCATCCCAGTTTAATGATGCTGATCACAACCACAAGAAGATTTTTTTGTCTGGTTGCAGGCAGTTTTAGACAGCAAACATGTCAGTCCCCAAAACCAGAAAGCACAGCAGGAGCTCACAGGAACTGCAGCACTGCTCGTGTATGTAGGCTGTAAAAGTCAAATGTATTTTTCAAAAGCCCAACTGAATCAAAAGTTGTACTCATCAGTATTAATGCAAACCTGTCCTGGCTTAGAAGGTGCAACAGTGGCTCAGCAATGACTTTATCCTTTCTCCAGTACCTGCAGTGAATGACATCTGTCATAGAATCATAGAATGGTTGAAGAGGCCTCAAAGCCCATCTCATTCCACCTCCTGCATGGACAGGGACACCTTCCACTAACCCAAGTTGCTCCAAGCCCCATCCAACCCGGCCTTGGACACTTCCAGGGATGGGGCAGCCACAGCGGCTCTGCCCAACCTGTGCCAGGGTCTGCCCACCCTCACAGCCAAGAATTTCTTCCTGATATCAGATCTAAACCTACTCTCCATCAGTGGGAAGCCATTCCCCCTTGTTCTGTCACTCCAGGCCCTTGTCAACAGTCTCTCTGCATCTTTCTTGTTGGCTCCTTCAGGCACTGGAAGGCCACATTTAGGTCACTCCAAAGCTTGTGTTCTCCAGGCTGAACAATGCCAGCTCTCCCAGCCTTTCCTCCCAGCAGAGCTGCTCCATCCCTCTGACCATCCTGGTGCCTCCTCTGGACTCTCTCCAGCAGCTCCATGTCCTTGCTGTGCTGCCCCCAGGGCTGGAGGCAGCTCTGCATGTGGGGTCTCACCTGAGGGGGCAGAGGGGCAGAATCCCCCCCTGTCCTGCTGCCCACACTGTGGGATCAGCCCAGGGCACGGGGGGTTCTGGGCTGGGTCATGTCCAGCCTCTCCCCCACCAGCACCCCCAGGTCCTTCTCCCCAGGGCTGCTCCACCTGCTCATCCCCAGCCTGGATTGATCCCGGGGCTTGCCTAAATCCAAGTGTAGCTCCAGCACTTGGTCTTGTTGAACCTCATGAGATTCCCACTGGCCCCTTCTCGAGCTTGTCCAGGTTCCTCAGGATGGCATTTCATCCTTCAGGTGTTTCAACCCCAACACTCAGCTTGGTGTCACCTGCAAATATATAGATGTCTTTGGAGTTGTGTTATCATCATCCAGCCAGGACCAGATCCAGATCTGGTTGTTTATTCCTGTGCCCTGCCTAGTCTTCCAAAGCTAGCACTGCTGGCAGATGCTGTTCTACTGCTTGGGGCTGGAAAAGTCATGGAGAAGTGATTCTTCAAGTACTTGTTCAGATGAACCCATTCAATCAGTCAGGCCTGTTCTTTGGTAAATGTCATTTAAAACTGATATTTTATTCCCTTCCAGAAAGCTGTACCAGACCTGTTTTCTTTCTGGAGAAACATCTGGCTGGCTGGCTCAGAGGGACTAAAAGGGAACAGAGAAAGTAATCACAGTTTATCGAATAGTTTTAATGCACTGATGAGGCCACACCTTGAGTCCTGTGTCCAGTTCTGGGCCCCTCACAGCAAGAGAGACACTGAGGGGCTGGAGCGTGTCCAGAGAAGGGAACAGATCTGGGAAGGGGCTGGAGCAGCAGAAGGGGCTGAGGGAGCTGGGGGGGCTCAGCCTGGAGAAAAGGAGGCTCAGGGGGGACCTTGTGGCTCCGCAAATCCCTGATGGATCCAGGATGGGCTCTGCTCCCAGGGAACAGGGACAGGAGCAGAGGGAACGGCCTCAGGTGGGACAGGGCAGGGGCAGGGGGGACATGGGGAGGAATTTGTGCCTGGAAAGGGTGGTCAGGCCTTGGCAGGGGCTGCCCAGGGAGGGTTGGAGTGCCCAGCCCTGGAGGTGCCCAAGGCAGGACTGGCTGTGGCACTGAGTGCTCTGGGCCGGGGACAAGCTGAGGATGGGGCAGAATTTGGACTTGATTTTGGAGATCTTTTCCAACCTCTGTGACTCTGTGATTCTGTGAATGAGAGAAGAGTTCTAGATAATCTCTTTTACTGAGAGAGTGTCTTCCTCCTACACCACAGTCTTTTTTCTTCTTTGCCTGTTGCAGTGCCTGCTAATCAGGACACTTTAAGACTATGAAAGCAAAGATAGCAGGAGTATGAGAGGGTAAAACTGAATTAAAGGCAAGAGAGTGCAGCAGGGATGTGGATAGTAAAACAGGCTCCATGTTGAGCACATAAAAGGGACACAGCTGGAACAACGTCTGAGAGTAACAATATATCTTCCCATACATGTTAGCCCATTCCTCTGTTGCTTTCCCCCAGTATTGTTTGCAGCGTTGTCTCCCCACCAGGGTTAGAGATCACAATAATGTTTTGTGTAGGTAGCAAAGTTCTTCATGTATGTGAACCTGTACATAATTTTACTTACACAGTGAAGACATGATACTTTTTCTAACACATCAAAGAAAATTTGTCTGCTGGAGATGAAGTATTGGTTCTTTAGACTGCAGACTTTACCCTGGCCAGGAAGGCAAAAGATCTGTGTTTGTGAGGGCTGTGCTCACAAAACCTGCTTGTGGACTGTCAGGTTCAAAATACTTTACCTGTAATTTTGGTCAGGTTCTCACGTCCAAAGATCTGAAAAGATATTCCCAGGATCGTGTCTGCTACTTGCCTTACTGAGCAGCAGTTCTTTATATGATGGGATTAAAACCAGGTCTCTGTATATTTGTTTTCTATGGAGGCAGACTGGGAGACCTGGGATTGTTTGGCCTGGAAAAGAGAAGGCTCCACCAGGGAGACCTTAGAGCTCCAGTGCCTCAAGGGGTTCCAAGAGAGCTGGAGAGTGACTTGGGACAAGGGTGTGGAGAGACAGGACAAGGGGAATGGCTTCCCACTGACATAGAACAAGGATAGTTCGGATATACATAAGAAATTCCTCCCTGGGAGGGTGGGCAGGCCCTGGCACAGGGTTCCCAGAGAAGCTGTGGTTGCCCCATCCCTGGGAGTGTCCAAGGCCAGGTTGGGTTGGGCTTGGAGCAACCTGGGACAGTGGAAAGTGTCTCTGTCTGCTGCAAGCAGTTGGAAAAAGACAGTCTCCCAACACAGCCAGTTCTGTGATTCTATGATTTAAATCAAGAATTGAAAAAACCTCTCTAAAATTCTGATGTTCTTTGGGCTGGGGACTGGGGGACGTGTCTGTGTGCAGCACTCCAGAAACTGCTGTAACTGGGATTGCCTGGCTAAATGCAATTTCCCTGGAGTATGTTCACTTCCAAGTATGAGGGCACTGACTCTTATTCTGTGCAAAGCTGCTGGGGACAGTTGTCTCTGTGGCTGTAACCTCTCTGCCTCTAGAAAATATTTCAGATGTCCTTGTTGGGTGAGGGTTTTTGTATTTTCCATTCCTGTCCACTTAAATGCCCCTATAGTTCAACCTGGCATCAACTGATGCACAGAGAGAATATAACTCCTGGAAACCCTATGATATGCTTTTGCCAGACAATGCATGTTCATAATCCTCATGCAACATATAACTAGACATTTAAATTTTTTTTTTAAGACCGTTTGTGAATAGTGAGGTGAGGACATTTTGCATTTGGGCAGTCAGAAGCTTCAGAAGACTACAGCAAGGGAAGACGTCAACAAGAACTCTTGCAAAGCTGTGATTTTACTTCGCAGGTTTTGAGATGTTCTTGGGTCTGGTTCATGTGGGCTCATTTCTCTGACTTTCACTTTGAATTTGGGAATCAAATGGATTTTATAATTCTAGGTCAAACGCATTAAAAAACACGGAATCTCACCTGGTTTCAGCCCCCTAAATCACGGGAAACAGTAAATCTCCTGCTCTGGTTTTGATACAAATCCATAAATCATGGGGTGGGTGTATTTGAAGCTTGGCCCAGAACCTCTCTGTCCAAGAGTCAGTTGTTGCTCGAAAAGTTCATTACTTCTTCGAAACAAGCTTACGAATGTTGGGAGGTTCAGTGGCACATAGAACACGTCAGATTTTGGGGGAGACTGCAAAGACAGCACCCAGCTTTTGGATTTGGGACTTTCCTGACAGAAAGTTACATCTCTGAGACTGATGCCTGATCAAAGACCAACTCTTCTAGGGAAAAAAAACCCCAAACATCCCTGCCCTGTTTCTCTGGTGTTCCAGGGCAGCACAGGGACCCCTTTCCCTGCTCCCCACTGGCTCCTCCCTGGAGGAAAGGGGGCTTTCCCGGAATTCCTGCCTGCCTGTGGTTCTTTAGCCATTCCTGCAAAAATGTATTTTTTATTGAATGTTATTCTAACCATAAAACTTTTAAGCTGTTCAAATACTTTCCTTTGTACCGTAGACATCTGAGACTATTAGACATTAACAAGTAAATGTACTTTTTTTTTCAACTGGCTCAATCTGCTGAAGAGTTTTCTTTGGACTGATCCCCCCTTGCTTTGCACCAGAGGAAACAAGACTGGGATCTGATACTGTATCTCCTCGGTAGCTGTCTCCCCAGACTGTAGATGTAGGTGTGTTTTACTTTGAATTAAAAAAGGGACTTTATTTCTTGGCAACTCATTGACTCCCTCAAGATTCACAGATGTTTAAAGCCAAGAGGGACCAGACCGATTCTCTTTGATTCCTGTATTAAGCCTCTAAGTCTTGCAGGAGTGGAACACGTACTTCAGGCAGACTCAACTGAAAGATTTCAGGAGATGGAAACTCACCCTTTTCCATGGTTATTTTCGTAGAGCTCTTTGACTCCTGCCACCTCACCTCTGCACTCGTGCCACTGGAGGTGACTTGCTATGCCCTCTTGTGTGATTATTTTCATAATGGCCTTGTCTGTAATTGGCTCCATGTTGAATTGTGTCTTAAACTCCAAATAGAGAGTTCCTGCTCCAGATTGTTTACTAGAGACAGAAAAAGCACTGGAAGAAGCAAATTGCATTATCACAGTTCGAGGAGGTCAGGCCCCAAATTTGCTTAATTTGTTCTGGATCTCATGGGAAGACTGACCTGACGAATTATACATCTGAATTGGTTATTAGGAATATATATCTAACTAAGTATATTTACTTATAGATATAAATTTATGAGTAAATTTAAATTGCAATTTTTAAAGCAGATATAACAATTCTAGATATCATTATAAATTATATAATATGTGATTATATATTAACAAAATATATATCATATCATATAATAAAAAATCTAAACTATATTCTATTGTATGTTGTATATAATGATATATAAAATATTAATTCTGTATCATATTATATATAACATACAATTTATATATTATCTAATATTTACATATATAAATAATCATATATATATATAAAATATCATTCTGAGAAGCTGTATCATAATTATACACCTAAATAAATGATCTGATTTTCTCATGTGCTGAGCTCCTTTAAAATGGGCTCTTTGCTTGGGATTTCTGTAAAAGCATCCTTTTCCAGGCTCCTGGTGGGATCAGTTTTCCCTCCCCACCCTCAGCCATGTGTTTCCTTGGAATTCCTTCCCTCCCAGTTGCAGGAGCTCGCTCAGCCCTCAGTGCATCTCCAGGCCATGGAAGAAAGGTGTGAAGCCCTCTTGGTCTGTGCTGAGTAATATCCAAAACTGATCAACAAAGCCAAAAAATCTCACATCGCGAGCAGCCTGAAGGAACTGCTGTGGACCATTCCCCATCACACAAGACACCAGGTAAGGAGGGATAAGGGATGGCAGACCCCACAGGGCACTTACCCTGCAGCCAGGTAGCTGAAGTTGTCCTTTGTTCTACTGGACAGGATGGCTACAGTGACACTTTGGGCCTGTGTTCATTATTTATGCAGTTTTGGTGTCTCTGGATGTGTGGTATTGATGCCTCACTATCAAAGGGCGGCCATAACGCAGGGCAAGTAATGTGGATTCTTTGTGCGCATTTAGACTCTGATGTGAGAGAGTTTTAGTCTCCACTCTATATGGACAACAAAACTGCTCATTCTTACCCCTGAAAAAAATAGGATATGTGTGCATTTAATGCCTGAGCACTTAAATCTTGTTACACTAAAGAGATATGGGAATAGATCAAATCCAAACATGTTTTTATGTTGCACTGACTGCACTGAACTTCAGAGCCAGTTCTTGAAAAAAACATTGTCAGCTGCAGACGCCCATCATAGAATCACAGAACAGTTTGTGTTGGATGGGATCTCAAAGATCATCTTGTTCCACCCCCTGCCATGGGCAGGGACACCTCCCACTAGACCGGGTTGCTCCAAGGCCCATCCAACCTGGCACTGAACACTCTCACAGGGAGAAATTTCCTCCTAAAGCCTAATCTGAACCTGCCCTCTGTCAATTTGAAGTCATTCCTGTCACTCCATGCCCCTTGCTCAAAGTCCCTCTCCAGCTCTCTTGCAGGCCATTCATTGGCATGTTGTGTCCTCCTCCAACAGAGATTCACAACTGGGTTTGACCAGAAATGGAACTGAGGATGTTGGTTTTGGCTCCCTGCTCTGTCTTTGAGTGCCTCTTTGTTGAAAAGGGATACATGTGATAAGGTGATGCTTGTGAGGCACCTAAGCCAGGCATTTTTACAGCATTGGGAGTCAAAGTAGGTGTCTTCAGAAGCCACCTTTATGGATTGCAGGTACACAGGCAGGAATCGGGAAAATTTGTCTTAATAACCTATCTTGTTTACAGCAGTGACACAACAGACATTAAAAATTAGAAGTGAACATTAAAGAAAAGAGTACCTTCCCTGGCTATCACAGCTGTCTCAATGGTTTTAAAGAGGAAGCCTTGAGCTGAGTGTGGGAGTTTCAGTTTACCCCAGAAATCCTGGAAGATCATGAAGGTGAGAGAACTTCGGCAGGTGCTGCACATAGTGTTGAATGGTGGCCACTGCTCAAAAATAGGGCAGGTTTAACTATGAAGACCAGTTTTTTCTCTGAGAGAACTGGAAGTAGAGCTCTAAAGTTACACCTCAGAGATCTTTGTAGTGTTAGATTTTCATTCCTAACTTCTTATTCAACAGAAGTTTTTATATGTTGTGCAGGAAGTTCAGTATGTTTAACACCCGATTTACTATGTTTAACACCCGATAATTTGCATATGACTTTTTTGCCACCTCCCCAATGGGAAGTGTTTGAATTTTTTACCAGTCATTTACTTATTCAACTGCTGCCAGAACAGGTAGAAACTATTGCTGCCTCTTTAAACAAGGGTGGGGTTTTGTAAACTCTGATCACAGCAAAGTCTTCAATTCCAAGCCCAACTATTAAGAGTCAATAGCTTGTTACCACATAACCCTGACACAGATCTTGCCATGTAGCCCTCCCAATTATTTTTCACCCCACAAATGTTAATATTTACTAGGTAGAGTCAAACCTCCAAACCACAGAGAGTAATTTGCATTGTTGGTGGTATGAATTATACATTAGCTAAATAAAAATGTTAACCTTCCACTAATATAATTATATAAACAGAACTCACACGAGCACAGGTCAAATATTTCTGGTTAATGCAGGATTGTTTTCCCTCCTCAATCTCATAAGAGCACAGCCCTGAGTGCTCTGGGTCGTGGGGCCTCAGCTCAGCATAAATAACACAGACGTAGATCTCAATGAGCTGTACTTGTGTGAAGTCTCTGGGGCTGGAGAGTCACCAAGAGTAATCCTCTGTGCACAAGCTCCCCCTTATGGAAATGAAAAATACTAAACAATGCTTTTTTTTTCCTTCTCTTGAGTCAGGCAGGACGAAGAGCTGGTGAGGATGAAGCTACTTCTCAAGTCCACGGACGTGTTTTGACATCCAGTGTTTGAAATACAGGTGATTTAAGGAAGTGGCTTATGCTTCTCAAGACACACATGAATGACGGATGGCACGTGGGCGGGTTTGTATTTAACATGATTTGAGCTGCTTTCAAATTTGGAACTTCTTGTGGCACCCTGTCAATGAGGAGGGGAAGAGAGACTCTTAATGTAGCAAGAGGGACTGTGATGTCATAGTGAGAGTTGTAACTCTAACCTCCTCTGCCTTATGAAGAGCAAAGACAAGACATGGGGAACAAATAATTTTGGAATAGTATTTATACCTGTTTCTGAGGACAGCCTACAATGTGTACTTTGAGTTGGATTATGATGGAATTTCACCCTTAGTGGAAGGGCAGTGAATGGCAATAAGAAGTTTCATGTTGTTTGGACCAGAGATGTAGCCTGGACACTCAGATGTTACACAGATGGGGTCAGTAATTTGCATTCCTCTGTGGTCAGTACGGTCACTGTGATCCTCCTAAGGAAATGTGTCTGAGACTAATTTCAGCTCTGTTCACTCTCCATGTACATTTCTGAATCCCAACAGGAGCTTACAAGGACCTTTACGCTGACTCGCTTGGACTTTCCTTGTGGTTTCCGGACCTTTCCTGGTGCTGAAGTGCCACAGTTTGAGCTAATACTGATCAGTATCATCATGGTCCAGTCAGGTGCCTTCCTGGCTTGTGTGAATTGTTTTAGTGCAAGAACCGAAACTGAAATGTTCTTGCTCTTGCCAAACCAATTTTCAGTTGATTTAAACTATTTAAATGGGAGCTGTTTAAATAGAGACTCGGAATCATGGAATGGTTTGGGTTGGAGGGGACCTTAAAGCTCATCTCATCCCACTTCCTGCCATGGGCAGGGACACCTTCCACTAACCCAAGTTGCTCCAAGCCCTGTCCAACCTGGCCTTGGACACTTCCAGGGATGGGGCAGCCACAGCTTCTCTGCCCAACCTGTGTCAGGGCCTCCCCACCCTCACAGGGGAGAATTTCTTCCCAATATCCCATCTAACCCTTCACTCTGGTAGTTTGAAGCCATTCCCCCTTGTCCTGTCACTCCAGGCCCGTGTCAATAGTCTCCCTCCATCTTTCTTTCAGGCTCCCTTCAGGTACTGGAAGCCACAATCAGGTCACTCTGGAGCTTCTCCTCTCCAAGCTGAACAATCCCAACTCTCTCAGCCTTTCCTCCCAGCAGAGCTGCTCCATCCCTCTGACCATCTTGGTGCCTCCTCTGGACTCTCTCCAGCAGTTCCATGTCCTTGCTGTGCTGGTTCCCAGGGCTGGAGGCAGCTCTGCAGGTGGGGTCCCACCTGAGTGGACTGGAGGGACAGAATCACCTCCCATGACCTGCCACCCAAATTAACTCCTGTACACCATAGAAAGTGCTTTGGATGAGGGAGTGAAAATTATATCATCATTTACTGTTGAAGCTCAGCCTGTTGGAGGTCCACAGAAGCAAGAACTGCCCCAGTACATGGTGCTCACCTCGGTCACTTGAAGCCCATTAAAGCTTTTTGACTGGTACTAATAAAAATTAAAATTAGGTCAGCACATTTCTGATCACTTTAGAAATGCTAAGGCCAAGGGCAGCAGCTGGTTGAGCTACCTGGATGTAGCACCTGGTTATCCAAAGGTGCAGCAGCACGGCCAGATCTGTAGAGAAAGGGGAGAGAGCTGGAAGGTGACAAAGCCACACTATGTGACTTCATCTAATTTTCAATTACTTTTTTTAATTAAATGCTTTTATGACACCAGAACATTTATGAACTTGCTTAAGGTTTGTCACCTGTTTTCTGTGCTGCAGAGGTGGGAAAACCTCTGGAGTTCAGAGCACTTTGCCTCCACATTTTGGAAGTCCAGTTCTCCTTCATTTATTAACTTAGTTGCATTAATTGAAATTGAAATAGATGTACAAAATGTCTTCGAGTTTTGAGATTTCTCTTTTGCTTACAGTGTAATATTTTTTTACATTTTGTTTATTGGTATTTTAAAATATATTTCTTTAGTTTGGGTCAATTTAAACAAATTTATTTTGTAAACCTTAGTCTCGCTAATACGCAAAAAACCATCGGACTTTTACAGCTGCAGCAGGTGAAATGTTGTAGAATCATAGAATACACAGAGCTGGAAGGGACCCATCAGGATCAAGTCCAACTCCCGGCCCTGCACAGACATCCAAACAATCCCAATCTGTCCCTGAGAGTGTTGTCCAAACCCTCCTGGAGCTCTGGCAGCCTTGGGGCCGTGCCCACTGCCCTGGGGAGCCTGGGCAGTGCCCACCACCCTCTGGGGGAAGAACCTTTTACTGAGAGCCAACCTAAACCTCCTCTTGAGTCATCTCCAGTGATTCCCTGGGGTCTGTCACTGCTCACACAGAGCAGAGATTGGAGCCACCCTGTGTGCAGGTGTTGAAGAGCACAACGAGGTCTCCCCTCAGTCTCCTCTCCTCCAGCTGGACACCCCAAGTGCCCTCAGTGTCCTCACACGCTTCCCCTCCAGGCCCTGAACCATCTCTGTGTCCCTCCTTTGGACACTCTCCAGTGGCTCCATCTCTTCCTCACATTGTGTCCCCCCAACCTGCCCCACCATTGCAGGTGAGGCCGCCCCAGTGCAGAGCAGAGTGGGACAATCCCCTCCCTGGCCTGATGTCCCCCAGGACAGGGATGTCCCTCCTGGCTCCAGGGCACTGCTGACTCGTGGCCACTGACCAGGACCCCCAGGGCCCTTCCTGCAGTGCAAGGGAAGATGGTGTAACAGCATCAGAATCAGAATACAGCTAATCTATGTCTGGTTTCAGTTCAAGTTTTAGTGGATAATTACCCTTCCTTATTTCTACAGAAGTTTAAATTACTTTCAGTGTTACAGTCCGGTGTGATGGAAAGAGAGAGGCTCCTGCATCAGTGTAATTGTTTCCTTCTCCAAGCAGAGTCTGCAAAACACCTCAGTGCTGTAAATATGGCCAGTGGTGGTTATCTGGGTAGGCAGAGAGGCTGTAGGCCATGGGAGCTCTGCACCAGGAGGGTTTTTGTAGGGCTGAGGTGCCCAGCCATGCCCAGCCATGCCCAGTTCTCAGCTCCAGCAGCATTCAAGTCAGGCTCATTACGCCTGACATCCTTCCCTCAGCCCTAATCATTTTTCCATTTCAACAACGGCTGTTTACAGCAGCTGCTGCCTTATGTTTGGTTTGATTCTGGTCCAGATTTTGCAAGTGATTAAAATGCCGCTAATGAAGATATTTTAACTAGGATTTACATGTTGACTTGCCTTTTCCAGCTACAAGAGGTCTTCCCACCGCTGCTTTCCCTTGTCTGCTCCAGCATGGCTAGCTGGCTTGCCGTTCCAGGGGCGACCTGGTAGCCCTCCATCCCCACCAGGGCAGCTTCAGCCAGCCTTTGCTCTCCTGCTCCAGGAGCACCGGGTTGGTGTGGGGAAGGGCTGGATTCTGGAAGAAATCCTGGTGCCCTTGTACGCGCACGGTAGGGAGATTGTCTTACATACATTCCCTTGTATGTTCCCTTGGTTTACCACATACTCGACAGATTTCTATTGGAATATTATAATTGCATTCATATGGTCTAATAGCAATGGCAGTTACACAAATTTCCAGATAGAGCCCGTGCCATTGCCGAGGGCTTTGGTGCAGCCTCTATCCCCAGTTACCCCCAGACTCCGGAGTTACAGAACAAGGAGAGTTTCCTGCCTTGTTTTTCGTAATCTCTTGGCTAGGTAACTTAGCAGGTTTGCAGGATCAGTGATGGAGGTGTGTGTGGTTCTCATCCTGTGCTCCCTCAGGACGCAAAAAGCTCAGGTCGTGCTTGCAGAGCCTGGATCGCAGGGTGGGGGTGAGCCTGGGTGGGAGGGTACCAGGAGCATCCCATCGCACATGTTTGGAAGGGTTTGACAGATGCCAGGGGCTTGTTGGCAGGAGGGAGGAGAGCAGCAGAGGGTGCTCTGACTGCACCAGCAGCGCCGGGAGCTCGGGGAGAGGGTGTTGTGCGAAGCGAGGGGGAGCGGGAGCTGCTCCGCATCACCGGGAGCGCCTTCCCTCCCGCACCGCTCCCTCCTCAGCCCCTCCCGCCGCACTTGGAAACCCTCCCTTCTGGACTGGAAAAAGAAAATAAGGAGAGGGTTTGGGCGGGTGCCAGCACACGGAGAGGGGCTCGTGGGTTGGCATCTGGCCGTGACACTCGAGCAAAGCAGCTACCTTGGAGGAGGCGGCGTGGGGTGAGGGGAGTGCACAGTGTGACTCAGGCATTTTTAATTACTGATACAGAATAAAGCAAAGCTCATGGTGGGCTTTGTTCAGCTCTTCATTCATGCTTGCAACCACAGGGTCATGCCATTGACTTGGCTTGAATGACCCTCAATATATGGGCACTGCTGTAGAAATAAACAGCCTTGCTTACGCTTGCTGAAGGCAAGGTGAAATGAATAAAAATGCGAGGAGACAGAAAATGCTTTACAAGTAAAGGTTCAAAATACTGTTTAATGAGCATGTTTTGGATGTAACAGTTATTGGAAATTCCTGCTGAAGGCTGCATGGTTTGCCAGACAAAGCACAGGATTAAGATTGGGTTTCTGTGGCAGATTATCTGCTCTTTTTCTATCAACTCACATCTCCTTCCTCTCTTTCCTTTTGTCTGTCACACCCAGTTAGCTTGTAAACCCTTTAATTCTGCTCTGCATTTATCTGCAGCCTGGCTTGATGGAGACCTGACTTGCATTATGTCTCGAATTGCTTATACAGTACTAATTACATTAATAATAATTGACTTGACTGGGCTTTGGATCAACCTCTGAAGAATACATTTGCATCTTATTACTTACCCTGGTGGAATTCTGCCTGTGTCTGCAGAGGATGGAAAGCCTGGATGGGGCTGGTCCAGGCACAGGGAGAACCCCTGTGTGGTGGTCAGTGATGCAGTTCTAGCCTGTGGTAGAGCCTGAACAAGGACATCCCAGTTTTTAATGGATCTGTGCCGTGATGCAGCTGGATGTTGCTGTCTGGAAGCTGCACTTTCAGCTGAAGCTTTTGGGGCCAGTGTGAAATTTGTGAGGCATCTGTCCATGAAGGGATCTAGGCAGGTTAAACAGGCTGCTCTCCCCTTTCTCACAGTAGAGGCTTCATCTCCTAAATACTAGGAATTACAGGCAAAAATTCAGACTGGTTCCAGCAGAGGTTTTAGGCTTGCTACACCAGGATTTGGTAGGCTGTGGTCAGCCTGTGTTGTTAATCCAAATGGCAATAACTCCATCAATCCAGGTGAGTGATTTGTTGATTCAGTGAGTATTTTGTTGACACGCAATTGTTGGGTCAGATACACCTGAATTTCTTCTGTCTCCCTGAAATGCCTCAGTCTCTGAGTTGCCTTGTGGGTTTGTGTGATACTCCTGAGTAACCAGTGAAGAAAATGCATATTTCAAGAGACACTCTTAGTCCTAGGGGACACAGACTCTGTGGAAATCAAGGTACTGCAGAATATACATGCAACAGAAAGTCTTGCAGCCAATAATATCATCTACAAGTGTCAGAAAAAGACTGTAGGTCCTCAGTGTTTGCTTTGCAGTGTGTGTACAAACACCGTTCTTTGATATCCATGTTGGTCCGGGGGGAAAACATGCTGGAAAACAACCTTTGATTTCAACATTCTGAAGGAAAATATGTATGTCTTTAGTTCCCAGGACAGAATGAACGCAGGGAAGTCGAGGCATATTAGGAATGAGAGAGAAGCAGAAATAAGAGAAGAAAGAAATGCAAAGGCAGAAATATTTAGCAATTTTTCTTCCCTTCAGTTATACCTGGGAACTACCTGAAAACCTAAGGGAAGGCCTGAGAGAGCATTAGAGATGTTTAACCCATAGCAGAAGGAAATAATGAGTGACAGTGTTCGTGGGGAAACTCCTGGGTAACATTGGGCTCCCCAGGTACAAGAAGGATACACAGAGGAAGGACAGGTACACAGAAGAACAGGTGACAGCAGTGAGAAACAGCCATCAACAAGAGAGAAAGGAAACAAGAGCATAAAGATACCAAATGAGACTTGGTTTTCTCTAACAAGTCAGGACTATGAGTGTTATTTCCTTTTAGCATCAAAGGTCTGAATTTCTACAAAGTTCCTTCTCTCATTCTAATGAGGGCACAGCAAACAGGGTCTGTTCCAGAAGCATTGACCAAAATCTCTATTAAAGGCCTTCTCCTGGCTTTCCTGGGTACTTTCTGAAGGAATAGTCTAAACAGTGCCTCAAGGACCCAGGAGAGTGGAAAAATTGTACAATATGATGCCTATTATGGGTTTAATATAATGAGATACTGAGCTGTATTAAACCTTTGAACATGTTTGTGGCTGTTACTAACTAATGGAAGGGTGACAAAGCCTGTGAAGATGTCCCAGCATTGGTCATGTTGGTGTCTGGAGCTGGGACGTGAAATTCACAGATCATCCCTCTTGGGTTAATTAAAAAGCATTTCTTGGTCTTGCCATCATGTTGATGTTCAAATTATCATTAAGCTAAGAAAATACATGGACATCCTGCCTGTTCCATATCCAGCAGAAGATGTATTAGGCCTGTATTTCATTAGCTATTGATATAATGACCTTAACATATGACAGTTTCTGGACGCTAAGATTTAGCCCCCCTTATCTCTAGTACATTCTCCTGAGGATCTGGATGTACTTTCAAATAAAGTCAATTTAATCTTGATGCCCTTTTGTGTGCTACAATTGTATTACCATCCTTGTTACACACATCAAAGAACTGTAAATTGGGTAAAGTTCCCATAACCCACAGAATTTGTTGCAAACCACTTTTAAAATGCAGATTTTAATATCACTGTGACAAAATTTCTAGTGCAATGTCAGATTCCTGCTGTAACATAAAATCACAGAATGGTTTGGATTGGAACAGACCTTAAAGCTCATCCAGTTCCACCCCCTGCCATGGGCTGGGACACCTTCCACCAGCCCAGGTTGCTCCAAGCCCCGTCCAACCTGGCCTTGGACACTCCCAGGGATCCAGGGGCAGCCACAGCTTCTCTGGGCACCCTGTGCCAGGGCCTGCCCACCCTCACAGGGAAGAAGTGGTGACTCTTGCCAGGGCAAAGAAAACGTCACATTTGAAAAATTGAAATACAACAGAGAAGATGTTCCAGTGCAGTTTTAGTATACCAAGCTTGAGGCGTTTTGATGGAGGGAATGAAGCAGATTGGATTTCTAGATTATTTCTGTCTTACAGTTTTGATGCTGCTTTCTCTGCCCTGTTTGTCTCACTCATGTAGACCAGAATCTTCTTGGTCAGTGGCTCTCTCTGGTTCTACGTTTCTTTAGGACTCCAATTTGGAAACTTCCCCTGTTTGTGCTATCCAAGGAATTTGTTTCCTTTCCCATTAAAAAATTCAGGTTTCTCAATGACGGCACTCACTGAGATCTAAATCTCCAGAAAGCAAGATCTAAAGGTTGTTCATTATGCAAACCCTATTCAGGTGAGTTAAACTTCTTCATTAGCAATTATATACTTGTGCAAAATATTTACTAATTATGTTAAGCATAAAAAAGTATGTTAATAGGCTTCTATGCTTGAAATAGTTGAAAGAGAACAAAGTGATTTAACCATGTAAAAGTTTCTAAAGGTGAAATATTATGTCCTGATCAGTTTTAGTTTCAGCATTTCATGGTTTCCTAGTGTAAAAAGCAAAATCCCAGTCATCTGTAACTAAGGCACCAGCCAGTCCCTTGGACTACTTAAGCACTGCAATGCTGATTCTTGCATGGAAGACCCCAAACGCTGAAGATGGCACCATCACAACCCAGATCTCCAACAGACTGTCCGCATGGTAAGACCTGTAACACACTATCTGTTTGGGCCTAAGTAATACTTTTCCTGCACTGATGGAGTTTCAGCTTCCAGACAGAAGTCCTGGTGCAAAGCATGACAAGGTGTGGAAGCCGGTGCCTCAGTGGTGCTGCACTGCCTGCTGCTGAGCACCCAACACAGGCACTCCTCCTGTTGGTGAATATATTGGCAGTTTGCTCCTTGTCCCAGTCTGTGGGCTAGGAAGACGATGGTTGTATTCTGACTGCTACTCTAGTTAGGCTGCAGTTCATGACCTCTTCTCAGATTTCAGAAAGTACAGCGGAGTGACAGCAGAGCACAAGTTGTGTTTGCTGCAAGCCAAGCTCCCCTGAACTCATGCTGCAGCCTGCGTGCTGCCAGTGGAGTGCCTGTAATCTGTGGTGTATGCCTGGGCTTTGATGAGAAAATGTAATTCCATAGCCTCTGTGTGCTGATACGAATTCTCCTGCCTGTGTGGTACAATGTGAGACCACAGCCAGTATTTTATGCAGCACTCCAGCAGCGAGTAAGTGAGTCATTTCCTACCATCCTTTTGAAGTAGACTCTGAGCATTATGGGCATCTCCTTACACATGGCCACTCAAATGTAAGGACATGGGTCAGTGGGAAGGACAGAAAGGCTTTAATTCCCCTCCAGATAGGTCTGGAATGTAATATTTTCAGTGTATTTTCTCTCCCTTTTATGAATCAGGCTTTGTGGCTGCAGTCACCTCATCCATGGACATGCCTTTGAGGCCAAATTTGTCAATTGTTTGCTGCAGGAGTGCCCTAGAGAGCATCTCCATAGCACTCCATCTGTTACATCCCCAGGGGCAATATGAGAGCATCCTGCCCTTAAAGTGACCTCTGACCACCGCGGCGTGTGGTGTGCCAGCACTGCTCCTGGGGGCGCTCCAGGCAAGGGGTTCAGTACCTGGCCCGAGAGACACCTGAGCCGGATGGGTGCCTCTGCAGCAGCACCTCTCATGCAGGAGTGGCTTTTAAAAAAGGTTCCCAGCAGATTTAACATCTGCTGCAATCTCTCTCACATGCTTTTGAGAGCTGCCACAAGGAGCCCTGAGAAAATCATGTGTGTCTTCATCTGGAGGAGGTAATGGATAGTCATGGCGTGGTCATTATCATAGAATCACAGAATGGTTTGGGTTGGAAAGGAACTTAAAGATCAAACAGTTCTAACGCCCCCTGCCATGGGCAGGGAACGTCTTCCACTAGCCCAGGTTGCTCCAAGCCCCGTCCAACCTGGCCTTGGGCACTTCCAGGGATGGGGCAGTCACAGCTTCTCTGGGATTCAACCTGTGCCAGGGCCTCCCCACCCTCCCAGGAACAATTTCTTCCTAAAAAGAAGGAATGAGAAGAAAGTAGCAAAGAGTGACCAGGGATAGGTATGGGAATGGAAACAAATCTGTGTGCCAGGGAAGGAGGCCGAGGGTGATGGGGTCTTGTTTTAGGATAGAAACACTTCCATCTAGCATCAACCACCTCCAGCCAGCCTGCTGTGGTACACAAGCATCACATCTTGTTTTTGCAGAGTAGGGCTGCGCATCACTTCATATGTTCGGTGGGAAACACAGAGATCTTCAGCCCTAAGAGAACACTAGGAAGAGCAGGAGGTTGCCTAGCTGGGACTGCTGCCCAGCAGTGGGACACTACTTTTGAAGGCCCTAATACTAAGCCCTCCTTGGTTCCAGATCACCAGCTATCCTTTGCTAGCTGTGGAGCTTCAGCAAGCAAAGATGAAATGTGGATATTTTCCTGACAAGTAAATATCTTTCACCTGGGAGCCACAAAGTGCCCACCTCTGTTTGCTGTTCACCCTGACACAGGAACATAAATTGCAAATGATGTTTGATTCCCCTGAGGGATTGTCCTGCTCTGCCCAGCAGATTTGAGAGAGAACAACAATGAATATGTTCTGGGGTTTGAAAGTGTCAAGCTCTGTGTGGGACAGGCAGGAATCTTGGGTACCATGGCGTGGCACAGCTGTGTGGTGAGGCCAGTGGGGCTGGAGCATCCCCAAGATCATCCTGGTTCAGGGGGAGTGAAGGTGGTTCAGGGCCTGGAGGGGAAGCATGTGAGGACACTGAGGGCATTTGGTGTGTCCAGCTGGAGAAGAGGAGACTGAGGGGAGACCTCATTGCAGGGACAACTCCCTGGGGAGGGGCAGAGGAGGGGCAGGCACTGATCTCTGCTCTGTGGGACCAGGGACAGCCCCCAGGGAAGGGCTGGAGCTGGGTCAGGGCAGGCTGAGGTTGGATCTCAGCAAAAGGTCCTTCTCCCAGAGGGTGGTGGGCACTGCCCAGGCTCCCCAGGGCAGTGGGCACAGCCCCAAGGCTGCCAGAGCTGCAGGAGGGTTTGGATGATGCTCTGGGGCACAGGGGGTGACTCTTGGGGCTGGTCCTGTGCAGGGCCAGGGACTGGACTTGTGTTTCCCATCCAACTCAGCACATTCTTTGATTCTGTGGTCCTGTGTGGGCCACCGTGCTGCTTTGCTGCCACTGTTGTGTTGTGCTGAGGGAGCAGATGGGGCTGCTCCATTGGGGCTGTGGTGTCACAATAGCCCTGGGCTGCAGATTGCTCGAGCAGAGCTCCAGGCAGGACACATCTGATTATTCAGCATTATTTACCCTCGCCAGCAATCTGTGTAAGAGTTCATTGGTCATCATAGAAATGTGTGACTTTCAGGTACAGAACAATGCAAAATTTGTTCTTACAGTGTAAGTCGATTTCCATGTACAGAACCTTCGCTACTCATGCAACAATATATAAGCCTGTAGCTGGTGGAAATCATATGCAATTATGAGACTGTGATAGATTTATGCCACATGAACAATGGGAGCCTGTTGTTTCGATGATATGATATATGCTGAAAGTTTTCAGACTATATATTTAACCAGAAAAAGTTTCAAGGCTCTGATATATGCAATAGAAGACTCATTATGCTGTACAGATTTGTACTCTCACTAGTCTGATATGATTGCACCTCTACATCATCTCCTGCCGTCTGTCAGTGCCGACTGGCCTGCATGGAGCTTGGGACTAATCCAGCACATGAGGGATAACATCTAGGAAGGAGTATGGAATTTTCTGCTGATTGACCGGAATGCAGTGTGAGGCTGCATGTGCTACACTGGAGGGGCACATTTGGGAAAGGCCTTTAGCTCAGCCTTGGAGCTGGGGCAGCTTTGTAGACCCCAGCTTTCATAGAGTGACAGAATGACAGGATATGCTGAGCTGAAAGGGACTCACAAGGATCATCCAGTCCAACTCCTGGCCCTGCACAGGACCAGCCCCAAGAGTCACCCCCTGTGCCCCAGAACATCATCCAAACCCTCCTGCAGCTCTGGCAGCCTTGGGGCTGTGCCCACTGCCCTGGGGAGCCTGGGCAGTGCCCACCACCCTCTGAGGGAAGAACCTTCTGCTGAGATCCAACCTCAGCCTGCCCTGACACAGCTCCAGCCCTTCCCTGGGTGCTGTCCCTGGTCCCACAGAGCAGAGATCAGTGCCTTCCCCTCCTCTGCCCCTCCCCAGGGAGTTGTCCCTGCAGTGAGGTCTCCCCTCAGTCTCCTCTTCTCCAGCTGGACACCCCAAGTGCCCTCAGTGTCCTCACACGCTTCCCCTCCAGGCCCTGAACCATCTTCGTTGCCCTTTTTTGGATACTCTCTAAATATTGGTGTTAATTCCTACTTGGACAAATATTTCAAAATTTTGCTTTATATAATTTTCATACTACATCCAATCTTTTCTTTGAGTCCTATGAAACATTCTACTGCTTTAGCTATAACAACAAACTTGCTCAGAGAAGAACCCATGCTCTTGCTCCTAAATCCCTTTCTAACTTCAGTCCCACTAAGGCAGAAGGAGGTGCACACCTCTCAGAAAAGCTGGATCTCAGTTTGTAGTGTTACTGGAAGGTTGAGAAGCTCAGTCCCTGCATGACTGGAGGGGATTGTGGTTGAGCAAGCCAGAGCTGAAATCAGAGGAATGGTGGAGGATTTTTCCCTGCTCCAGTTGATTCGAGTATCTCAGGTGTGGCACATGATCCCCACCATCTCCACCTAAGGTGGAAACATGGAGGTGAGTGAGGGGGTTTGTAGAGCAAACACTGTTTCCTGTCACACTCCAAACAGCTGTGACAGAGTATCCCCAATGCAGGTTAGTGTCTCCTGGTGCACAGGTGAGGAGGGCGCGTGGCTGTGATGACCCTTAAGGGAGGGTCATCGCTGCATCTTCCCACGAAGTCCAGGCACAGCTGCCCTTGTGCGCAGCCCTCCTGCCAGGGACTGAGGAACTGCACAGGAGAAAGAGAGGGCAAACTGCCGGAGAACCTGGGGGCCGTTTGTGTAGCAAAGAGGATTCTTATGTGGGCAAAATGCTCTGTCATTCTAGATCCCTTTTTAAATATTCTTATGTGTCAAAAGACTTTAAAATGATGACAAGGTAATATAAGTTTTAAATTTGCTTCCAAACACAGTATTTTCTAACTACACTTTAGCTCAGGAAATCTCCAGGGTCTGAAATTTCTTTTTTAAATACTACATTTTTGTGTATATTTCATTTACTTCATGATCTGCTATATGAATTTGAAAACTTTCAAGCTACAAAGCTGAGCTGCAATTAGTCAAAGGGTATTTTTCCTGCTGTGTATCTGCAGTAGATGAGCTTTTATAATTTACTGTCCACTATGTATTTGCTGCTTGTAAGTTGGATAAATGAAAAAAGAAAACCCTACCCCTCAGTGTATTTGTTTCAAGATGACACATGTACATAAAGGCAGTTTCTAAGTTGGTGACATTTTCAAGTGTCACACTTCAGCCATTCTGTGTCTCAGTTTGACTACCTGTAGAAGTGTAACAGCCATTAACTACCTCAGAATCTGCTCCCGAGACTTAGCAAACCTATGGACATAAAGTATTCCAGTATCGTTGAAAAGAAGTCATTGGTTTTTCTCTTTAGAAAAGCTCTAGAGAGGCTGGACAGTGTCCTAGGACAAGAAGAAATCCTTGGCAGGTGCCTTCCCATTGCACAGGATCATGGGATACACTGAGGTGGAAGGGACCCACAAGGATCACCCAGTCCAGCTCCTGGCCCTGCACAGGACCAGCCCCAAGAGTCACCCCCTGTGCCCCAGAGCATCATCCAAACCCTCCTGGAGCTCTGGCAGCCTTGGGGCTGTGCCCACTGCCCTGGGGAGCCTGGGCAGTGCCCACCACCCTCTGGGGGAAGAACCTTTTGCTGAGATCCAACCTCAGCATGCCCTGACCCAACTCCAGCCCTTCCCTGGGTGCTGTCCCTGCTCACAGCTCAGTGCAGAACTCTTTTCCTTGCACTGGTCAGTATAAATGAGAGTCTGGATCAGAACTGCAGGTCGCTCACAGGTTGATCAATGTCCATGATGTCATGCTCCAGCTGGGACATGTCACTCTTAGTCCTGACTTGTACATGTCACTCCTGTCACGTTCCCAGGGTTCCTGTAGTTATGCCTGAGGCAGTGCTGAGGTGTTCAAGCAGCAGTGAGCTAAGCCTGGCTCACTGGGGCGGCGACTCTTCTGCATCTGATGGGACTGTGGCTCCTGTCTCTTTGTTTTGGCAGGGGGTGGGACCTGGAGAGCTGCTCTGCTGCTCTGGGTAGTGATATGTACAATTTTCTTGTTCCCAAGTAGCTACACAGGGTCTGCTACCACAGCTGTATATCTGGGGAATGGCAAGATACCCTGGTAATACGTGATTAAGAGACCATTGAGCATTCTCAGTCACTCTAAAAAGGAGTGTTATTATTCAATTTCATTGAAAAATGTTTATATTTTAAATGCAATTTTTCAAAAAGGATTTTCTCAGGTTTGGTGGAGTTTTTGCTTGTACGTTTTCTCATTTGATTGGGAAAAACATACAAAACATACAAACAGAAAAACCCAAACAAACAAAAAGCAGCCAGGTCTAAAAATTGCTTATTTCACTGTGAATAGAACCCATATAATTTGTAGTAACAAAAAGTGCTGACCTGAAGGTTCCTGAGCTTCAAAACAGTGAGAAAACCTCTCCAAAATTCCTGTAAGAAAAAATGGAATTTGATAGACTGACTGGTGTACAGGAGCCTCTGTTTCACCAGAGTGGTGATAGGGGCTTGCACCAGGCTCTCCCACATTGTAGGTGAGGACATAAACACTTGGGCTCTGCATCCTTTCTACGTCAGGGTTCTGCTGGGGTGGGCAGCAGGGATGGCTCCAGAAGGTGAGCAAAGCCATCACTTGCAAGGGGAGGAGACAGACCCAGCCCCTTGTGCAGCAAGAAGTGACTGGTAACAGCTAAACCAAGAGCACACAAACTGCAGTTTTTTAACGTCCCTACTCTGAAGTGCCCAGAGTTGTCAAATTCCATGTTGTGGATGGGTAGCCCTCCACTGACCCGCAGGCAAAGGGCTGGATGGCCCCTGCAGCACTTGTGATGCCTCCCAGAGCAGTTCTGTGACACTCTCTGTGACACTCCTTGTACTCATAGGGAGTTTGGAACAGTCTTGCTTTTTTAGCACCATTCTTATCTGTTCTAACATGAGGGAGGGAGGAACCCAACCTGAAATGAAGGTTTGTATCTGGATCAGCAGTGTGGAGCTGAGGTGAGAGCTGAGGTCCCTGTCTAGGTCTCCTCAAGAGAAAACAACACACAGGCACACGGGCTGTATTTTCACCAGTGAAATAATGTATGCTCTATCTGATGAGGTTGGGTACAGGCTGAGCAGGAGAGCTGCCAGCATGGATTGCCTAGGTCATTGCATGACACTGTCTAAATTAATTTTATTTATTATCCCATATAGCATCTATAACAACACCACTTGTGCCATGACAGACCAATACTTCTAATAAAATAGATTGTACAGTTTTTATGACCTTTGGGACTTGGACTGACAGCTTCATGAGGCTGAATGTTTTGAATGAGGGAGACACTGTTCTGACCCAGCCTGGTGCTCTCCGTGATGGAGAGCTTCATGTCCACCTTCATTCCATTGGCCAGAGCATTGCTTGGTGTCTGCTCAGGCATCAGGTGCACAGGTTCAGGTCTGAAGCAGCTCCCATGGGAAAAGGCAAGCCCATCCCTGGGATTGTCTTTGTTCAGGGACCAGGGTGCACTTGGTGGGTGATGAAGGATGGGAGACCTGGTGTGTGCCTCAAGGAGATTTAACTTCAGGGGGGAAAGTAATCTGTAGTGTAAGTTGTGTGGTGCAGGAAGTAAAGTAGTAGGAATGACATGAACTGATGAAGGAAGGATTTGGGGAGGAGCAAGGAGGGAGTGACAATGAGGCAGGACGGGCTGGTGTCGGTGCTCGATGATGGATTGTGCTGCTTCTCCTGTCCTGAGCACCCACCCTGACGGAATGGATCTGGAGGGGTGGAGGAAGCCCATGAAAACAGGAAAATGATATGTGTGAAAGGATGGGGGATAGTAGTGAATGAAAATGTATAAATCTGTATGTTGGCTCTAAAGGTGGTTTAAGGGTGTAGTTCAAGTTGTATGTGTTGATAAGAAAGGGTTTCAGTAGTAAGAAATAAATACAATGGAATAGTCAGAAGATCTGTAAACTATGTGGGATCTGAGTATGACACAAATGGTGGTGAATAAGGGGTGGAGACTGTGTTGAGTCTGGCTGAGCTGGAGTTCATTTTCCCTTCACAGCCCTCACAGCCCTGGGCTTTGCGTTGGGAGCTGCAAAGGTGTTGGTAGCACATCAGTGTTTGGCTGCTGCTGAGCAGGGCTGGCACAGCATTGACAGTCTCCCAACATTCTGCCCCCATCAAGGATGGGCAAGATCCTGGCAGGGAACACAACCAGGCCACTTGATCCAAATTAACCAAGGGGATATTCCAGGCCATGCGACATCAGCTCAAATATAAAAGCTAAGGAAAAGAGGAGAAAGAGGTGGTCATTCGTTGTTCACAACATTTGCCTTCCGGAGCAGCCACTCCATGTGCTGAAGCCCTGCCTGCCAGGATGGAGCTGGACATGACTCATTAATTGGAAATTGAGAATAAACCTCTTTTTTTTTTTTTCCTCTTTGCTTGCTCACGCACAAACTTTGACTTTTCCTTCTGTGAACTGCCTTATGTCCACCTATGAGCTGTTTTCCATCTCATTCTCCATCCCCTGTCCAGATGAGAAGGGCAGTGATAGAGTGGCTCGTTGGGCACTTGAAGTCCAGCCAAGGACAACCCACCCCAGCTCTTTAGGCTGACCAGGAGCTGTCCAGGTTTCCCCTCTCTCCAAGTCATAGAGACACACAGGAAGCGGCTGGAGTGATTTCCCTGTATATTGACCTGCAGCAGAAGTGTCACACCATAACACAGTTCCAGCCTTTGCACAGACTTGCAGCCCTGGAGAAGCACCCAGGCTTTGCTGCACTACTTTTTTGGACATTCCAGCTGTGGTATTTCTTCTTTTGCCACACATCTGGTGCCTGCACTGTTGGGTTTACCCTTCAGACCATCCGTTTTTGTCAAAATCCACCTGTGCTCCCTTCTTAAGTTTAGTTTTGGTCTGTCCCACATGACAAGCTGCAAAAATAAGGAACGTAAAATTTTTTCAGAACCAAGAACATAACTCTTAGTTAATAACTATTTTCAGTACTTAATTTTTCTTTCTCAAAAACCTGCTGGGAACTAACAGGATTAGGATCGTACAGAGAAATTTGAGGCTAGAAGGGTTCAGTCTGTGTATGTCTAACTGTTGTTGCCCACACTATTTGAAACTAGGAGTACATCTGGGGACTCTTTGATCCCACTATTTTCACTATAATCTCAAATAGTTTACTGTAAAGTTGCTAAATGTGACCTCCCCAGGCTGTCACTTGAAGGTCTGTAGCAGCTTTTTTCCCTCAGTAGTTTTAAATATTTTGAATGAAATTTCCTAGTCTTAGAAGTCTGAAAAAACCCAGTGAAAATGGTAGAAAAGACTGTGCCCTAATGAAATCAGGAGCATCACTGGAATGGGAAGTGCAGAGACCGACGGACCTTGTTTTCTCCTCTCCAGTGCCATTTCAAGGCCTGAGCTCTGGGCATTCCTTGCTTTCACAAGCCTGTGTGAATCAGCAGTGTGTTGTGAGACTTATTTTACAGAAAGAAAAGTTAGATTTTTTTCCAAGCAGCTCATCTTTCACTTGGGAACATGAGAAAGGGGCGAGATTCCCAAAAACGCTGGGCAGCCTTCTGAGAGCTGCGCGAGCCCCGGCCCGGCGCACTGACTTCATGTGCACAGATCCTGCTGAAGCAGGGGAAATTTGAGCTGAGCTGTGTTGAAAATCTGTCCAACTCAAGCATTTTAAAGATATTTAGGCCTTGTTCCACTCATTGCTGCAAGACTCAAGTGAGACAGGTTATAGGTTTAAATTCCCTTGAAACGGGCGGCAGGGAAACATTGAGGTGTGTTCCAAAGTATCCCTGCTCTGCATTTTCATTATAAGATGGAGATTATTTGCCTAAAATCACACAGATTCAAGTTTGTATTTTTAATCGCAAGGCTATTCCATTTCCCTATAGATAGTTGCAAACTGAAATAATGAGATGAGAAGAAAAAATGATGAGATTAAAAATTCCTTAAAATATGTGAATATGGCAATGCTTTTTTGTAAGGGTGGGACGTGCCCTGTTCCGCTGTGCTTCTGAGAGATAATCTCGTCTAACAACTTGTCTTGGCTTTTGGTTTCTCACTGAAAGCCTGGACTTTTCTGTTGGAAAAGATAATATCCTAAACATATGTGTAATGATTGATTCCTCTGGACGTATGTTCAGCGTGTGTAATGCTCCCTTAAGGGAACAAACACGGATGTGGTTGAGTCAGCAGGATGGGAACACTCATTTAATCAGTGTTTTTTAGTCAATATTTACTAAAAAGACAAAACAACTTTTTGCTCTGTGGGGAATATAACATTGTATTTCCTAATATAATAACTTATGGATAAAATGTTTAATTAACCCACTAAAGGTTCTCTTAATGCTTCACTAATACAAACAATGATCAGCTTCTTTAAAGTGTTGCTTACATTTCATCTACTATTAATAACATTTTTCTAGAAGTTTTATAGTGAATGATTTTTAATCACCCTCAATGATTTTAACTTCAACTTGATGATCTGACATTATCATTAATATGTGATAGAGTATTGTTTGTGTGGCCAGAAACATTTTAGTTAGAGTTGGACATCTTGTAGAGCTGAGCATGGGATTTTCAAAATACTTTGTCTTACAGAGGCCATTATGAATACCCATCATCTGTTCCCGATGGGGTAGGCAACCTCTAATGCCTCTTAGACTTGGTTCTAATTTCCTCTACTGTTGTAACAAAGAACAGCAATGTCAGAAGAATATTAAAAGTGCAGTTTTCAAGCCTGAGAGTCCTGCTGGTGGCTAATGGATACACACTGCCCATGCTTGAGAATATTAGAGGCATTGTGTATCCACAGTTTCCTTTTGTTTTCCCAAGACTTGCAAATTCTAAGGATCTTGGTATGTATTAGACTGGACTGTGGTTCAGCTGTGGCATGAGAGATGGCAAAAGATGCATTTTATCCAGAAACACAATTTTCTGTTTGATTCAACCAGATGTGTCTCCTTCAGCTATACATACATGAACCCCATGCATGCTCCATCAGTGAGAGAAGTATCTTTCTCCTTCCCTTGCCCTCATTCCCACGTGAAAGCCATCCCGGTGCAGCCCTCAAACTTTGTGGGAAAGTGGAGCAGCTTATCCCTTGTGTAGAAAATTATAAAACTTGAAATCAAGGTTATGTCTGGGAAATTATATTAAATGTGAAAACATACTGGAGTAGCCAACTCGGTTTTGGATCCCTCGGTCTAATCTTGGAATTTTTACAGCCAGTTGCATTCAGCAAAGCATCCCCGGGATGTGTTGTGTGCAACTGCACTACTGGAAAATAGATGTTTGCAGAGCAGTTGTAGGGCTGCTGAAATGAATCTCCATGTGAAGACTCTTGTCCCTGTGAGCAGTGGCTTTTGTGTTCTTGAGCACGTGGGTGTCATCCAGGTTTGCTGTTGTCTTCTGGATCTGGAGAAACCTCACAGAGTGCTGCAGAGGAGTGGGTGATTGGGCAAAACAATGGCAAGGACACAGAAACAAGCAACTCGTGCTCCTGGGGAGCACAAGTCAAGTCATTCTTGTCATCAGACATCCCAGTCACCTGCTGGGATACCTGGGGGACAAATTAGGGTAGCAAAACACATATTGTTTCTTTTGTTAGAAGTGCCAAGTTCGGTGGAGATGAATTGGCCATCTGTTCCACTCCCAGCAACATTCTGGCAAGCCGTAAAGCTCATTTTTATATGTTGCCACTTTCCATCAGTGCTAACAAAAGTCAGGGGCAATTGTTTGGTTTTTCCTTAGAACACTCTTCCTTTTGACAGTGCACAACCAAGACCCTTTTTCACAAAGTTTTGTTCTCCCTCTGGCCCCTCCGTATTTGCACACGACATTCGGGTACCTTATCTCCAAGTGAGAGGGTAACCAGACACCTATTTAGGCTTGAAACTGAACCCCCTCTATGGACTGCCCAACAAAGAGCTCTTGTCCAAGTACACACCGTTCATCCTAGGGCCAGTCTTCTGGCTGATACAAGTCCTTGGGTCTGTGCAGGCTTCATCTTGCAGGACAGTCCACACCTCTCCATTAGAGTTGGGGTCATGGCCTCCTCCCACTGTTTTCCTTTCGTGGCCCAAATGACAAACTATGGTCATTAGTTACATCCTAACTGATCACGGTGGGCTGCAGTGCTGTCCTCAAACAGGCTGCTGAAGCTGCAGAGTCCTTAAGTGTCTGGATCAGAGTCACAGAATCACGGAACATGCTGAGCTGGAAGGGACCCACAAGGATCCTCCAGTCCAACCCTCANCAGTCAGGTAAATGGATTAGCAGTCAGGTAAATGGATTAACAGTTGAATATAATATGAAAGTTTATGTTTAACTACTATGTCTTCTGTGATGTGTAAAACCAATCATGTAACCTTGCTTGTAAAATAGTATAAAAGATGCGCTCAAAATGTGGGTCTTCGAGCTCCTGTCTTTGGGACATTAGTCTCCAGGACTCCGGGCCCTAATAAAGCACCGCATAAACTGACACTCTGTTGGTTTGTGTCCTCTCTGCAGGCAACAATACTGCCCTCAGTGTCCTCACATGCTTCCCCTCCAGGCCCTGAACCATCTCTGTGTCCCTCCTCTGGACACTCTCCAGTGGCTCCATCTCTCCCTTCCATTGTGTCCCCCCAACCTGCCCCACCATTGCAGGTGAGGCCGCCCCAGTGCAGAGCAGAGTGGGACAATCCCCTCCCTCCCCTGATGCCCCCAGGACAGGGATGTCCCTCCTGGCTCCAGGGCACTGCTGACTTGTGTTCAAATGCTCAAGCTCTTCTTGTATGTGATAAAACACTTCTGATTCCATGTGCTCATCATCATCCCTGGGGTGGATTTATCAATGTGGGGATGTGGCATTTAGCCTGAGAGCAGTGCATCTTATATGACATTATATAGCATATAAGGCATATAAAGCAGATGTATACTTAATAATGGCTTACTCTGCTGAGCTTTTGTTTATGATAACACGTAGCTCTGGCACGTCTCCCTGAGACTTCCCCTGAGATCCCACCATTCCCTTGGCCACTCAGGGGTGGTGACAGGGCTGTGGGGAGGCAGAGGGGAGAGAAGTGACTTTGGTCTTTGAGAAGGTGAAGTTCCTGTCTGGAGAAATGGTTTTGTATATATTCAGATTTTCCAAATTCCTGTAAATACTTCTCATAATAATTCTTTACAGCATTTTTCCCTTCCTGAATGACTATTTCTGAATGCAGTCCAGCCAGCTGAATTCTCCTGTCATAGGTTTCTCTACGTATGTATTTTGAAATTCCATTTTACTAAACAAAATGGCACATCTAGAAGATATTTCTGACCTTGGTAAGCTTGTCAGTGAAGTCTTGCTTTGTTCAGTTTGATATTATTTTAATATTGCTGACAGATGTTATAGTTTCAATACTCATTGGAATTCCTCCCTAAAAGCTCAGAGGCCACGCCTCAGTCTGTAAAATGGTTAACAAAGGGTGACATGAATATTCATANCACTCGGCCGCTTTCATCCGGGGACGTTGCGGGAGCTGCTGTGGAGAGGAGAGGGAGCGCGCCTGTGTTCCTGTACTTCGGACATAGATCTGCTTCTGTCGCCGACCTGGTGACCTGCCATCC
>VWZF01005811.1:71003-92041 GCA_013396755.1 Sclerurus mexicanus
GATACAATTGCAGTCCTCTTTTTACCTTGGGGTAGCCAAAAGACCTTTTAACTGTTTGCCTTGTCGTTTGGGGAGGGGGGAAGATTTTATTACAAGCTTTTGGTGTTTGGTCCTTTCTGGATATACATATAAATGCATTGTGGTTGAGAACTGTTATCATTTTATATATATATTTTTTTCCTAATTAAAGTTCTGTTTTTCTAACTTTAAAGGGAGAGGGATCATTTTTTTTCTTGGTTAACATAGATATCTTAGTTCTCCCCTTTGAACTAAGACAACAGAGAATGAAATCAAAACATGGTCTTGGTTCCAATGTGATTTCTTGCTGCTATGAAATATATAGAAAAAAACCTGCATTTGAATCTTCCCTCTAGACAGTTGCATTAAATAGATACAAGCGAGGGCCCTAGGTTTGGGTCTTGTCAGTCTTTCAGGAGTTTTTATTCCAGCTTCCTTTCCTTGGCATAGATGTCCCGTGCCCCAGTCCCTGGGGGTGCTGGGGGCACTCTGGGGGTGTGGAGCCCGAGCCTCTGAGCTGGGGGGGTTTGTGGGAGCCAAAGCCCCTCAAATACCCACCTTGTTCTGCTGTGCCAACCCTGACAGCAGCAGCAGCTCAGTTTGCTGTCAAAAGACCATAAATTGAAGTAAGGAGCATCAAACAAATGTCCTGTGACAACTGTCAGGCCATTAAATTATAGAATAAATAATCACAGACTATTTAGATACCTAATTAGCTCCTGTATGATTACTAGAGTATGAAATAATACTTGGATGCTGGAAAGGAGCCTGGGAATATTTACTTCCCATCTCACCAGTGCACGGATTGCTGCTGGCAGGTAACTAAATCCAATAATTACTAGTGGAGGGGGATGACATGCCTGCTGTTCTCTCTCCAAACTGGTGATAATTGAACAGATGAAGGGAGGTGTAAGAAAGGCTTGGAACTAGAGGAATTTTAAAATCTCTGTGTTGGGCACAGTGCCCTCCTTCCCACAGTAGGAGAGACTGTGGTACCTGTGGCACAGGGAGCCCCTGGGGCAGTGGAGATGTGCACCCTGCAGGGGAACTTTATCTAAAGACAGCTTATTTCAAAATGAGTTACAAACCTCTGCGGCTTAGCCTTTCCCCTCACACACTGGTGATTCCATGGCTTTGGTGTCATTTGCATTTGATACCAGTGAAGCAAAGCTAATCAAGCTCCTTTATCTTAGTTTTGTGATCTGGGTGTGGTGTTTGTATTACACAGAAAGGAGACAAACTGTGATTCTTGCTTTGCGTCGATCCATTAGACAAAAAAATAAAGCTCTGGGGCACTTGAAACTTGCCTGGCATTAATGAGCATCAAGGAGTCATGCCAGAGCGTTGTTGGTAATGCACCCAAATGACCCAGTTTTGTGTTTCACCCTGAAAGTTTCCTAGAACTGATCACACGGAGCTGAACCCAGCCAGCAGCTGCAGTGCAAATCTCAGAGCTGAAATCCAACACTGACAGCAAAGTGAAGCCTGATGGGTGGCAGGCAAAATCACTGCAGATGAGAAGGACTCCTCTAAAAATCGTGCTGGGACTAATATGGACCTGTCTTCTTGGATTATTTGCTTTGGGGGTTTTGGCTGAGGCTTGTGTCAAAGGCAGGACTATGCAGAGCTGCTGGCACTGAGGTCACTCCCAGCCTTTGAGCATCTTGTTGGGGGGCAATTTTCTTTTATCAAGTCATTCTATGTTTCTGCAGCCAGGAGAGAAGTCGTGCTTACCCTGCCTTCAACTGCAGCAGGTTGGCGCTGACAGGGCAGGCACTGATCTCTGCTCTGTGGAGACCAGGAACTGGACCCCAGGGATGGCCTGAGGCTGTGTCAGGAAGCTTTAGGTTGGGTATCAGGAAAAGATTCTTCCCCCAGAGGCTGGTTGCGCACTGACCATGCTCCCCAGGGCAGTGGGCACAGTCCCAAGGCTGCCAGAGATCCAGGAGCATTTGGATGATGCTCTGGGGCACAGGGGGTGACTCTTGGGGCTGGTCCTGTGCAGGGCTGAGGGCTGGACTTGATCCTGGTGGGTGTCTTCCAACTCAGCATATCCTCTGATCCTGGGATCCTGCTCCTGCATCCCGGGCACTGCATCTCCCTGAGTCCCAGCGTCACTCTGTGTGTGTTTCTAGAACCTGGCTTTGTCAAAATTATTTGTGTGGCAACACCTGAGGCTCCTCAAGGAGGTTGGGAAAAGGGCTCAGGAGGGGAATACTGGGCTCTGGTCCAGTGGCATTGCTGTCTGCTGGCAGCTGAGGGCTGGAATGCAGCAGCTCAGCAGCATCCCGGGAGGGCACATCCATTTAGGGGCTTCCTTGCCTGTCTGCCCCTTCCTGCCCAGAGCAAAACCCGCCTTACGAGGTTCAATCTTCGTAATTTTTTCACTGTCTCTTGATAAGCAAATGAAACGCTTGGAGTGACAGGGTGGAGACAGCTCTTAACCAGGAGCAGAGGGATTGGGGAGTACAAAAAATTTACTGTCCTGTTCATCACTCCTCAGTGTGGTTATAGACATGCACACATGACCATACATTGTAAGGAAACAAGTCCCACTTGTTAGTTCTCTCCCTGAATCATTCGAAGGCAGACTCCAACTGTGGCAGTAAATTACACGCAGACGCATGACACAGATATATTGTCAGGCTTGGATTTTTCCACTCTGTGCATTTAATTTGACTCAACAGTGTCGCCCCAGTTTCTGCAGATTACAGAGTCCACGCTCTCAATCATTTCTATTGCTCCCATAAGGAGAGAATTTTGCTTTATTTCTTTCTCGTGTGCTTGCACCTGCTGTGTTTTATTGTCCTCTTTAACCCTTTCTTGGCAAGGGTGTTTTCCCTCAAGCTGCTGTGCAGACACCAGAGCTCTGGTTGTGCTGCAACAGCCCAGAGGTATTTGAAGGCTTGCATGGGAAGGCAGGCTTGGGAGGAAGAGGAGGGGAGGCAGAGCAGTCCATGGCGCTGTGTACACCCTTCTGCTAATCCAACCCTGCGGTCTAGAAATGTGGTTTCAATTTCTCCTCTGAAATAAGTAATGAGAAATATTGCCAGTACCGTACTGCTCTTTTGTCAAGTCCATAGTCCAACAGCTGTAAGAATTACATCTTTTGATAATGGTATTTGACACTTGGTTTGCAAATTGGATTTGGATTTCAAAACCAAGAATGAAGTAGGCTGGGGGTTGGTCACCACATCGGCTTCTTCATCTTCTTTTTGTTGTTTCCTCTGCTTTGCCCTCCATTTCAATAGCCCAAGTCTGACACTGTCTTGTCTAATGAACCTGTGGACTTGCACAAACAACTTTCTAAGACTTCCTTTGCGTTCTCCCCTGATGGCTCCAACAAGAAGTGACTGATTGTATATGTGCCCTAACTTCTTTTTAAAAGGAGTTTTGAGATGTGTGATCCTGGCTGGGCTCGGTGGCTGTTGGAGCTGGAACTCCCCATGTTCCTGCTACTCTTCTGGAGGTGTCCACACTGAGCTGTCTTTGAATCTTTGCAGAGCAGAGGTCCTTGTTTAAAATTTATATTTATCATCTCGCTTGTGTTTCCTCAAAAAGACTTCAACACATTTTGCAAATTTAATTAATGCTCATCTATGTCAATGTGTGACAAACTGGGGCATAGAAAGTTCAGCTTAGCTGCTTTTGTTCAAATGACAGGGGCTGTAACCTAGAACAGAGCTCAGCATTTAGTCGGCTCACACACGTATTTCTTCAGTTTTACTGAAGGACTGCACTTTTTACCACCCCTTATCAAAATCTGTAGCTGCTCCTTCCCTGCTTTTATATTTCTTTTTTTCAGTAAAATCACAGGTTGGCCATGGGTAAAGTTCATTCTTAAGCTTTTCAGCTCTGTGGGAATGCTTAATGTTTTTGAAAATGGAAAGACACTGGAAAATGGAAGTGATTTTCAGGAACTGTCATGCACCTTCAGTCACCCTTCCCAGCTTCCAGTGGGTTTTGTGTGCCCTTTAAGACTTTCTAAAAAATGATCCCCGCAAGTCCAGATTTCAGAGAACTACTTTCAGCATCACATTGCTACTGTCTTAAAAACACCTTTCTCACACCCATCCCTCCTTCCTGAGTTCTCCCTTCTCCCCCTCCAGCAGCAAAGGGAGAAGGGAATGGAGGGGTCACAGTCAGTTCATCACAGGTTGTTCCTGCTGCTGCTCAGAGACAGGAGTCAGAGCCCTTTCTCTGCTTCAGTGTGGAGTTCCTCCCATGGCAGACAGTTCTCCATGAACTTCTCCTACATGACTCCATCCCATGGGCAACAGTTCTCTACAAACTGCTCCAACATGGGTCACTTTTCCATGGAATCAGTCTTTCCGGCACAGCTCCAACATGGTCCCCCATAGGGTCACAAGTCCTACCAGGAAAACCTGCTCTGGTGTGGGCTACTCTCCCCAGGGGTCTGTAGGTGCCTGCCAGGACCCTGCTCCAGCATGGGCTTCCCATGGGATCACGGCCTCCTTTGGACATCCCCCTGCTCTGGTGTGGGCCCCTTCCTGGGCTGCAGGTGGATCTCTGCCCTCCATGGGCTGCAGGGGCACTGCTGCCTCCGGAATCTCAGGGGAATGTCAGTTCTGGCACCTGGAGCATCCCCTGCCCCTCCTTCTGCACTGCTATGGGGCTCTGCAAAGTTGTTCCTCTCACATATTCTTGCTCTGCTCTTCTCTGGACACGATTGCATCTGTGCAGCAATTTTCTACTCCTTAAATGCATTCTTCCCAAGGTGTCACTGCCTTCTCTGATGGACTCGGCCTTGGCCAGCAGTGGGCCCATCCTGGAGCCAGCTGGAATTGGCTCTGCTGGACACGGGGGAAGCTTCTGGCAGCTTCTGAGAGAAGCCACCCCTGAGCCCCACCCCTACCAAAACCTGGCTGTGCAAACCCAATACAAATATGTGTCAGTGCACCCGACATATGGTGGAGTATGGTTTGTTATCTGTTAGGTGTCTGTGGCACCCTGTTCCAGACCCCCGGGACTGACAGGCCTGAGGGACCCAGAGCAAACTGCCCAGGGCAAGCAGAGCCTTGTAGGTTGATCAGAGATCTCTGAGGCTGTTGTGAGCTGTGATCCATGTTCTGGAGAATTAATAAAGGCAAAGGATGGGGAATGCCCATTTTTCAGTCACCCAGAGAGGAAGGAAATTAGTGATGAACAGAGGAAATGTGTAATGGGGTAGGTTGGGGAGAAGGAAAGGTCACAGTCCAGATTAAAGACAGAACCCATATGAGATGCAGCTCTGGTGGTGTGGAAATTCCAAAATGGGGCTGTATGTATGAATGATGCCTCTGGAGCATCATTCAGATCTTCCTGGGATACAGAATGGAACAGTTTGAGAGTTTCCTTCAGCTCATCTTCCTGTATATCTATGCCCCATTCATGACTTGTTCCACTTCTTGCCAGCATTTTTTCATGGTCTAACTACCACTGTGAATGTCCAGCTGGTTATCTGTAGGTCCCCAGCCTTGGTTTCTGTTATGACTGCTGCAGTCCCACACCAGAGCTGCTGTTCTCCATGCCATATATCGATTAAACTTAAATCACTTAAACCACTGTGTGGTTTTCTTGAGAAAGCTCAGCTACTGTTGTGGCCAGAAAAAGCCTGAATAGTCGGAAGAGCATGAAAGGAGGAGCTTAGCCCTGCATCGAAAAGATGTGTGTGATCCTGGCTGTAGAGGTGTAAACTTGTCTCCTCTTTGCAGGCACAGCTTCACTCTGGGTGGTTGAGGGAACCAGGAGGAAATACAGGTTTGCATGGGTGTGTATATAATCCTTCACTAAATTCCCCAGCTTAACTTCCCAGCATCTTACCTCTGCCTTCTCCCAGGTATATATTTTGATGAAAATCCCTCCATCCCACACTCACTCAACCTTTACTGCTGCTGCTGACTTCAGTGTTGTTCCTGTAGGACATCCCAAACTTAGTCAATTATTTCCAGAGAAGGATTTAATTATAGAGCATTCTTCCCATGTTTTATGACATTAGCTAGGGTTCCCATGCAAGAACTGAAGTGCCCACATTTGTTTGATTATCCACTGTAATGTCTCGTTTCCTCCCATCAGACAGAAATGGGCTTGTCACGGCACATGTCACTGCAGGGGCAGGGAGGTGTGGGTGAGAGGAGCCTCTCGGCATATCCCTCCTTGACTGAGTTGAAGCAGTGTTAATGATCCCATCCACAATCCGAAAGACCTTCCTGGAACCTCCATCCAAGGCCTAGTTTCCTTCTGTGCATCCAATATTCCATCAGTGGGGAAGGAAAATGATGTCTGCAAAGGTGCTAATTGCTCATGTTTATCAAAAGTTCAAGAGCCTGAAAAAAGGTGGGGGAGCATTTACAGCTCGGAAACTTCTCCTTGCCCAGCGGTTTCAGAGAGCTCGGCCAGGGTGATTTATGGCCCAGTTCACCAGCAAACGCTCCACACAGGGCTGGGCTTTTCTTTCAGGCAGCGGAGTGTTTAGTACAGAAATGAGTAGAAGCGACTGGCCTAATATATGACTCAGGCTCTAATAATGAACAAAACATGCAAATGGCCATTAATGAATGACAAAAGCTGCACCAAATTAACGCTCCACAGCTTGGCCTAGTGAAGTTAGAAAGCCAAGAGAAGAGCACTCATGTAAAGGGGCTTAGCAGGCAGTGCTAATCCATCTGAAACTTGCATCTCAGTCCTTGTAGGTGAGGGAGAAGCATTATCCACAGTCAGACTTCATTCAGAGAAGGCAGCGGCAGGACACAGGTAATTGTGACACTTCATCATCCAGTCTGGAATTACCCAAATCCTCCTCTGACCACAGCAGTGTCTGATCAATTCCATTTAAAGGTGACAACAGCTTCAAATTTAGATAGAAAAGGAAAAGGAATACAAACAAAAGCAAAATTCACAAACTTTTAATCTCCAGTTTCCAAAGCATTTGGCCTAAGGAACTCCTGTAGGACTAACCCCTTGGTTGAGGATACAGTCCTGGACACAACTACTAAACTCTCCTTTGATTGCTGCTGGCTTAAAAGCACTCCCTGTGCAAATACACAGCAGGAGGAATTCAGTGACTTTTTGCTGCAGGAAAGGTCAGGAAAATTTTCAGTTTTATGAAAACTCTTGGCCATGGAATGTTGCTTGCCAAAGGCACGAGGAGCACATTGGTAAGTCTCTCGGACAAGAAAAGTATTAATCGACTTTTTAATACATGGAACTGTTTTGAAGTCATCTTATTGTCATAAAAATAATATCTCAGTAGCTTATAACCCTGGAGGATTGCTGAAGGGCTTTTTATTGGTTAGTTTATCATTTCTCCAAAAGGGTGTGAAGGATGTTTAGCTGAAAGGAAAATGTTCTCTCCCGGTATTGCTGAGGCAGCCAGCGGGGTTACAGCCTGGGAAATGAGGTGTCCAGGTTTGGGTAGTGGGAGTCCTCTGTTAGGACAGGTTGGACTCACCCAGCTCTGCCTGTTCCAGCTGTCTCTGCAGGATGCAATTGAGCCCAGCAATGATGCTGGGGGTACTTCAGAGAAAGCATGTTTAAGAAAGGCAAAGGAGAAGGAGGGAAAAAGAGAGTTCCTGGTTTAACAAGGAAGAATTTTCCCCAAGTTGAGTCTGTTCTCCTGTCGAGGGATTGGTCAAGGATCTGCCTGTCTTTATCTCAGTCTGTTCGGATGGTGGCAGCCGTATGGTTGTTTAGGGTGAACATGTGAACTCATGGACCAGCACAGGCGGGGGGTGACCTGCTGGAGCAGCTCTGGGACAAGGCCCGGGGGNTGTGCTTTAACCTAGCCTTCATCTCCTTTGCGTATAAAGCTCCAGACGGCTCTTTCATGAGTTTGCTTCAGTATTTTCTGCTTTTAAACTGGTGCGGAATCCTTGTTCCTGGTTCCTCAGGCTGTGGTGTGGTGTCTATCAAGAGGTAAAAGTCAACTTAACTGGTCTAGGTCAGAGCATTAGACAGGCTTGGGAGGTTCAGTAGATGCCATGAAAAGGGCAAGCCATGGATTGTTTGAGACCAGAGTAGGCCAGCTTTGAGTCTCAGAACCCTCATCCTGGGTGCTTTATTCCTCCTGTCCTACCTAGAAATGCTGTTGGAATGGCCAAAGGAAAGCAGTGACCGTCTGTACAGAGATTTCATCAAAAACTCAGAAACATTAATGCTAGTCATGCTCAGAATTGATTTACAAAATACTTGCGTTAAGAAAGATTTCACTGAGGGCCAGTTTTGCTAAACATCCCTCTGACATTCCAGCCGGGAGTCAAAGGGTAATGCTAAATTTGCTGTCCTTTGGCACAAAGCTAAGTTCTCCTTAGGTGCAAATGGAGAAGGGTCACAGAACTGAGAGATGGAACATACCTGTTAGGTTACCTTCTCCACCCCTGCCAGCAAAGGACTTTTCCTAAAGTATCTTTCTGAGAATATTGATGAGTCTAGTTATAAACCCATTGCAGTGGTAGGACTGTGCTGCTCTCCTGGGGGAGGCTGTTCCTGAGTCTAATTAGAGTTTTGCTCTCAGGCAACTTTCCCTGTCTCGCAGCTTTCACTGTCACTTTTATTGATGAGCTTTTGCTTTAGTGCTTTGATACTTGTGTGATTTTCACTGATTCCCACATCTGAGGACCTCTAGGGACCACCAGCCTTGTAGCTTGGCCCATTCCTGACACTGTTGTATCCATTTCTTCACCTTTCTTAGGTTTTGTGTGAGAAAAACCTGTTTTTGCAGCTAAGGCAAGACATCTTTCAAATTCCCTGAATAAGAACTGGAAAAAGACTTTGGTGCCTAACCTCAGAGCAGCTCTGACTCATTCTGGTACCCAGCCTTTACCTCCTGTGGGGACCACCAGGTCCTGCCAACAAGGCATTCCTGCTCAGGTGGGCAGTCAGCATCACGCTGCCTGGAAACCTCTCCTTGAGCCAGCCTTTCCTGTTTTATCTGGCATACAAGAAGAGGGATTACACAGGCACCCAATCTCCAACAAAATCATAGAACATTCTGAGGTGGAAGGGACTCACAAAGATCATCCAGTCCAACTCCTGGCCCTGCACAGGACCAGCCCCAAGAGTCACACCACATGCTTGAGTGTGTTGTCCAAATGCTCCTGGAGCTCTGGCAGCCTTGGGGCTGTGCCCACTGCCCTGGGGAGCCTGGGCAGTGCCCACCACCCTCTGGGTGAAGGACCCTTTGCTCAGATCCAACCTGACCCTGCCCTGACACAGCTCCAGATCGTTCCCTTGGGTCCTGTCACTGGTCACCAGAGAGATCAGTCCTTCCCCTCTTACACCTTTAGTGCCTTAATTTTTCTTTCCTCTTTATACTTTTTATTTTCCTGCTATACTCAATGTCCTTGTGCTGCCTTCTGCTGGGGTCTGTAGCGCTTGAGGAACAGGGCTCACAGGACATTTGGGACTTCCTCCATTCCCACTGGGCTGTGTGGAAGTCAGATCCACGTGAGGGTAGGTCCAGACCTGTGTGCTCCAGCATCCTCTTCCCAGCCAGCCATGCGTGTCAGCATTGTTGATGACGTGAGGCACAGAGCAGAGCCCGAGTGCAGGAGGAGAGCAAGGCCCAGCTCCAAAGTCCAGACTGCCGTGCCAATGGACTGCAGAGCTCCGGCCGTGAGCACACAGAGCTGGCAGGACAACAGCAGGGAGAAAAACAATCCCTGAGCAGTAAATATGGGCAAAGCTGCCGATACAATGGAAAAATACAGATGCATCTGTACTGGAGTGTAAGACCTCTCTACTAGAGCTGTTTCTGACCCCCCCATTTCCTGTCAGCGTGGGTTTCCTAGAAATGGATCCGATGTCCTCGGTACAGGACCCAACTGGGGCCTCTGGCTATACTGCTGTTCCCTCACCTGCTTGGATGCCCGTTTGTTCTTGGAACTACAGCATCCAGCAAACAGCACTTTACAGAGCTCTTGCTAAATTCTGTGGCTGAAAAGCCATGCAAAATGAGCCATAGAGTGAGGATGTGCTCTCTGCTTTCAGTATACATTGAATAAATAGGGTCACTTGGGATCCAGCTCTGCAGAATGGTCTTCTCTGTGTTATTTGTCTTTTTATGTAAAAGGAATTCTTAGTGTAGAGCAGAGGTGGTGAATGTTTCTAACACAGCTCTTCTGAAAAATACTTGTCTTTAAATACATCTAAAAACTTCATTTTGGCAAATTTTCCTAGTCTAACAAAATATCTAGGATTTTTTTTTAATGTTAATAGGGCTAAAGTACTTAAAATCTTATAAGATTTTTTTTAAAACTTTTTGTTTCCGTAAACTGGAATTTTTGGTAAACAAAAACTGAATTTGCAAGAGCACTCAGTTCTTGAAAATTATCAACTATTTCAAAGTATCTTCAGTCCTTTTGCACTTCTTCCTTTGATCTTTGAACACTTTGACTGATTCCAGTCAAGCTGGAAAGAGGAGTAGAAGTCTTGGAGATAACTTCCAGGTTCACCAAAGCAGGTTCCACCCCAGAGGGATCAGGAGCAGGAATTGGGCTGTTCTGCTGCCATGGGCTGGCACCGTGGTGGACTTGAGGGAAAAGTGTCCTGAACTGAGTCATCCATTTCCCTCTGCCTTTCCCTTCTCAGATTCCTTCTTGTTTCATCTTGAAATAGAGGGAAAACTTTTCTGGCCAAAGACATCTTTTTCAGTGCTTTGTACACAGTTTCCCACACTTCCAATTTCACATGATTGTTCCAATAAATAACAGCCATACAGACCCCTCACCTGAGATATTCTCCTCCTGCAGGGATTTCCTTGGTTTGTTTGCTGGTTTTCTTTTTACTCCTGGCAATTCCAAAGGATGCTTCTCCAGAATTGCTGTAACCACTGAAAGTGATGGATCTGTCCTTTTCAGTATTCCTTTCCCAGCTTCTTTCTGAACGCTTCTCTCTGTTCTGCTGGTAACACTCATCTGGAGGCACCTTTCCTTACAGTTTGGCAGACATTGGAAATTTCAGCAGCAATAAATTTAAATGGATAGAATTAAGAAAGACAGCTTTTTGGAACAGAGAGCAAGGCTTTTTTGGTGGGTTTTTTTCCTCTCTTTGGTTTCTTTTTATAGATATATCACCTATGAACACTCACCTGGGACTGCTTTTATATAGAAAAAAATATCATGTGTGTAAATTTGTATAGATTGCACCTGGAATTGAAAGTAGATTTCTGCTTTAGCCTTGTTTCTCAGTTGCATGTCCCTGAAAGGAGCAGCCAAGGTCAAACTTTGACTTGTCATATATTCATTTCCCTGGGCTTTTGTTTGCCATTAACACAATATTTAGCATTTTGTTTAAAATAAGCTCTGGGAATATGCATGAAATAACCATTTCTCGCTTTTGCCTAATGATCAGAAAGGCACCATTTGTGGGTACTGCTGGCATAGATCTGCTTTCTGGGGGTTGTATTCCTTTGTGCCAGCTGAAGATGTGCCCTGAGTGATCTCTTCTGTGCCCCAGGCTGGGATGCTTCCTTTTGTGTCCTGACGCTCCTTCAGATGATCCTTCTTAGCAGGGAAACTGTACCTGTCCCTGGGCAGCAGGCAAGGAAAAATGCTGGAGGCAGCACCTACTATATCAACCAGCTCCTGCTGCTGCCACAGCTCCCTCTGGACTCTGCTCTCGTCCACTTTACAATGCTGCCAATGGTAGGTCGCCTCTCGCTCCCTGAGGAGCCCCTTCCCTGCTCCAGCAGGTCTTACCAGCAGGAATATTTTCCAGATGTGTAGCCTGAGCTGGCCCCTGCTCTGCTCCAAGCTGTGCCTAGTGGCTCAGAGTATGGTTTTCACATAAGATGTATTTCAGCAAAAGTGCTGCAGTATGATAGGATCAAAGGAAATATTTTCACTGGTTCTGAAAAGAATTAATAGCTGAAGAAAATAAAAATGCAAAACAACCCTTGGGAGGCATTGCTGTCCATTAGGAGCTGGAAGCATTTGGAGACCGGGTCTTCCCATACAGAAATTCCACCCATCTGGCCCCTAAATGTGATGAGAAAGCAGAAACCTTCTGTCTGCACTGCAGGGACTCAGGGCATCCTCTGGGGTCTGTCCTGGCTTTTCATTCTGTGCCCAACTGGATCCTCATGAGGAGAACCAGTGTAGATGACTGATGTAGTGACTGATGCCATCTGAACTACACTGTCTTACAGCACGGTCCTTTCACCTTTATCAGTCTGTCAGTGCTCCTCACCTGCCTGTGGGAAGACCCAGGTGGTATCACCAACACACCCACTGCACTTGTGAACCTGACACATCGTCCTGGTTTCCCACCAGGCTCGCCTTGGAGGGACTCAAGTATTGTCCAGAGGTGCAGTGTGATGATTGTTGTTATCTCTGTGTGACTCTTTCATGATGCCTTTTATTTCCTGGACTGTAGAACACTGTGTTCTGTCCCTGGGGCGGGCTGCTGTGCAGATTAGAGAGATGGGCCAGGATGACTAGGACTGGGAGATGGAGGTGTAGGTTTCTGCCCCAGTGTTGCTGTCTACTGGTCCCCCTTCTGGTTTCTTTAAAAAGCAAGTCAGAACCTCACCCACTATGTTACCACGTGCATTTCAATCCTAAGCATTTTAGGGCTGGACACACCTATTCCTTTGTATTTAGGGTTCAAATGCAAAATGTGATGATGTTCTGATTTTGCCCGGGAAATCTTCTGAGCAGTTTCACACTTCCAGAGGACTGTAGCATGGCAGTGGTGACACTGGAAGTTCAAGGGCAGAAGAGCTGTGAGAACAGTGGTGACCCTTTGTTGAACATGGGACAGCAAAAGGAGGAGCAGTTGCAGGAGGTTGTTGTTGTCACCATGAGTGCCAAGAGGGTGGGTTGAAGAGCACTGAGCTTCTTGCCTCTCAAGGAGATCTGTTACTTCATTGGATCTTGTTTTCATCCCACATGATCTTTGATCCCGTCAGCATATTTAATTATTACCCTGAAAAGTTGCATTTATATATTTCTTCATCTGAAGATACTGAATTTGTACTTTACAAGAAGAAAATGGTTGTTTGTTTTTTTTGGTATTAATCCGCCTCAAAATTATCCTCTGAAGAAGAGCAAAATGTGTGCTGGAATGGGAGGAAGGAGGGAGCCGTGATGCAATACCCAGAGCTCCTTGTGTGATCTGCAGGCTGCATCTGCAAACAGCAGCAGCAAAAACAACAGCCCAACTCTTTGTGTGATATGTGAAGTGCAATTGTGAGGTGAAATATGAAGCTGGTATCTTAATATCTTAACGATACTGAATTTATTTTCAAAGTTAAGCTGTGAAGAATGAATCATTTATCAGTGGGCCATATGGAAAGGCACTTATCTAAACCCCATTCTTAGTCCCAGGTGTGCTTGTCTGGCAAGAGCAAATCACACACAGCATTTGGAAGAGAACTGAAATTCCAGATGCGTAATTTGAAAAGATGCATTTGCAAAAATAAAATAAGGCCAAATTCTGCAATATGTTATTTTTCTGCAGCTTCAGTGAAGTTAAGGAACAATTCCCCCCTCTTCTATAGGGGTAACAGCCCCAAAATACAGCTCAAGGGGTGCCCTGTGTTACTCCAGTCTCATGCCAGCATTGATTTCTGAGGAGCAAGGCTGTCACGGGGAAGTGAACTCAACCGAAAGAGTCTAATGCCTAAGTGCTTTCCTTATGTCCTATTGATAAATACTCACTGCGAGGCTGCAGTGAAAGGAAGTGTTTGTATTGATGTTGTTCCTGATAGATGCAAGGGTGAAAGCAATATGTTGCCTTCTAGCTGCTTCAGGTGTGCAGCTCCTGGAGGCCTGTGACACGAGAAAGGTGTAGTTCGTTTCAAGAGGCTATGTCAGCAGAGCTTGCAGCAGAGCAAACCTCACTGCTCTCCTTGGAAAGCCAGAACTACCAAATCAAGAGCTCAGGTCTGTCTACAGTTCTTCAATGTCTTGTTATCCAGTAAAATAATAATCACAAAGATGAGTTAAGTAAAATTGGATGAAAAAAATCTTAGAAACCACTTTAAAAATGTCAAGAAATTATTTAGAAATAGCCCCTCTCCACCAGGAACTGCAGTTTTGGTGGAGACTGCAGCTGCCCCTGTGCACACATCCATCGTAATACTGCCTTCACTGAACATTTTGTTTTATAGCACCAAATTAATGCGGTTTAATCAGAAAACTTGGGAGAAGCTGCTGAGCACTTCCAAAGTGCAATCCCTGAGCAACATTTGGAAGGACAAGAGAAAAAGCTGGTTAGATATTGAGATGGAGAGCTGCAGAATGGACTGCAGCTGTGGAGGGAATATTTCCTTTCCGATGCTGAGAGAGCTCCCAGATTGACTGCAGAGTGACTGCTGTCAGTCAGAGATGAGGCAGCAGAAGGTATCAAAGCCAGTGACTGGAACAGGAGCAGTGGCTTTGTCTGCAGGTGATTTGGTGCAACAGAAGCACATCACTAGGTAAAAACAGTTGGTGTTCATGCCTCTAAACCTCCACTAAATGTATTTGGCATTTAATTTTAGCCTGGGATTAGTCTGGCTTCCTTCAAGAAGGAAGGAACAGGTTGCCCAGAGAAGCTGTGTCTGTCCCATCCCTGGAAGTGTCCAAGGCCAGGTTGCACAGGACTTGGAGCAACCTGGTCTAGTGGAAGGTGTCCCTGCCCGTGGCAGGGGGTGGGACAAGATGATCTTTAAGGTCCCTCCCAACTCACACCATTCTGGGATTCTCTGATTTGCTTCAACGCTGTGCTGTTGCTCTGAACTGGAAAGCTCTGGTTGCTTCCACTAGAGCAGGGCCAGGTCCTGTGTTCTCATAGGGAAATTTCTAGACTGGAATTCAATAGATGCAGGTTTTTTGTTTCATTCAGGTGCTGAATTATTGTGTGACTTCAAGGCAGTTAAGCAACACAAAGGCTTTTTAAGTTGCCCCTCACAAAGCTTTTGCTCTCACTGTTGCACTGGGAGAACAGTGGTGACATGGAGGCAGGTACAGAGTGTTGAAACACTTTTGATATATTCAATTCTGGTTTCAAGACCAGATAGGAAAAAAAATTTCTTACCTTTGTTGAATGAATATTAATTAAAAATATGCAAAGGAGTGCATAGCAGGATAAAATAATTCGTACTCCAGCCTTGTGACCAGGTTCAGGAGAGGTACCATGAGATGTCTGCTTTACAGAGGTGTCTGCCTTGCTGGGTCATTGGTGTTTGATGATGGCGACTTTGTGGAGTGGCATAAACCAAAGTGAGAGGGTGCCAGAGGAGGAGGATGTTGTCACCAATTGCAAGCTGATGCTTGCAGCTGTAAATAGGCTACACCCTCTGCATCCTGCCCTGGAGACAAACCTGCTTGGTCACCATCAGAGACCATACACAGCCAGACTGCACTTGTGTGCTGTTTGATCCCTCTCCATCCCTGTGCCACTTCAGTCATCGCTGAGCAGCACGGGTGGCTGCAGTTCAAAAGGCATGAGCGAACTCCTGCAATAAGGCTGAGGAGTAACTTGTATCTTGAGAGGCTCTGGAATATCTCCAGTTGGTTCAGATGATGGGATGGCCTCCAGGAGCCAAATACTAAGCTAAGTGATTCAGAGAAGCCTGACAGATTCCATATCTTAATAACACCAAAATATAATGGAAATTGAATATCTGACTGCCTTTAAGTCATTTGAACATCCCAGTCCTGTTATATTTATGAGACCATGCTTAGTGAGGCACCAAGCAGACTCTCCATGAGTTCCCTCCCACTCAGAGTAGCAGTATTCATACAGGATTGTATGCAAGAGATCAAGCCTTGCTGTTGGCAGAGAGTGTGAGTTTTGGCACAATGGAAAACTAATTTTGGTTTAAAGCCCAGCTGGTTTACCCCAGTGAAGATGCACAGTCAGGCGTGTTCTGGTTTGGAGGGCCCTGCCACACACTGCAAGAGGTGCCCATGGCCAATACAGAGTAGAGGTGGTGCTGTCACCTGTGATGATGATCTCCTTCACAGCAATGAGATGACACCAGTCTGTTTTCAGGAGGAGAGGTAGCTGTCTTGTAGTTGTATAATCTCTACCAAGGGAATGGAAGGGGAACAGAGATCCCCTGTGTCCCCACAGATCAAGGGCTGCTCATTTTTGTCACCACGTCTCTCTGCCCAGATGGGCCTGGTTGCTGTTGGTCTTTCCCTTGCATTTTAAGTTTCCCCAATTTTGAAAGAAAAAAATCCTTTCCTGAACCAGCTTAAAAGCCCTTCACTTTTTCTCTTTGTTTGGTTTTTTTGTTTCTTACACTATGTGTAGCCTGGAGACTGCGAGTGACTGATTCCCAAAGAAAAATATCTCTGTTGCCCAGGCTCATAATTTATAGAACGGCTTTTCTGACCAGTTGTGTTTTCTATTTAATATATTTTCTGTTTTTCAAATCTACCCCTTCAAAGTGGAAATGCAGCGTTCCTCGGAGCTGGGATGGGGGAATGCTGCTGAGAGCTTAATTTAAAGGTCAGGGGCCTGGGGACTGGGGCATTCCTTTGCTTTCTGCTCTCAAAGAAGCTAAAGACAAAGGTGAGGAAAGAAGGGAGAGGTAAATGCTATAAGATCATAAACAGCCCTGCGTGTGCAATCACAGGTCTTGTGCTGTACACCACCATGGTGGGCTCATTAATGTTCACTCCAAGTGGTTCTGAACTGCCCTTTCCCAAAAATCATCTGTTCTCGTGTACGAAAACAAATGAAGTCAGCCTTGCCGTTTCCCTGCAGTGCTTTCCCTTGGAAGAAGCCAGCAGTGGGACAGGTGGTGAGCTGACATACCATGGCAAGGGCTCCTCAGACATACATACTGTGTGAGTGGCACAGGGCTGTGGGTCGGGTGCTCTGCTGTGTCCTGCCACTTGATGCCTGATGTGGAAGGAGCAGTTGTGGGAGGTTGTGAGGCTGTGTGTGACAGCCTGTAACCTGTGCTCCTGTCCACAGCCATGGCTCATCTCCTCTCCATGCCCAAGGCACAATGTGAACAGCTGGAGTGAAAGACAAAACTATTGCTGCTCTAAAACTTGCCTTGTTGGATGTCATCAATGCCCAAGCCAAGTTACTGGCTGAGAGCACTTGGTGTGTCCAGCTGGAGTAGAGGAGACTGAGGGGAGACCTCATTGCAGGGACAACTCCCTGGGCAGGGGCAGAGGAGGGGCAGGCACTGATCTCTGCTCTGTGGGACCAGGGACAGCACCCAGGGAAGGGCTGGAGCTGTGTCAGGGCAGGCTGAGGTTGGATCTCAGCAAAAGGTCCTTCCCCCAGAGGGTGGTGGGCACTGCCCAGGCTCCCCAGGGCAGTGGGCACGGCCCCAAGGCTGCCAGAGCTCCAGGAGGGTTTGGATGATGCTCTGGGGCACAGGGTGTGACTCCTGGGGCTGGTCCTATGCAGGGCCAGGAGTTGGACTGGATGACCCTTCTGGGTCCCTTCCAACTCAGCATATCCTGGGGTTCTGTAATAAGAGTAGATGTCCTTGACAAAGGATGCAAAACTCAAGGAATATTTTTTGTTTATATGACCTGTTTTCTACTGACACCTCTTTTACATGCATTAACTTCAGCCCAGCCAGACCCAATACACAAGACATTGTGTGGCTTTTCCTAATTCAACTAAAGCCATCTGGCCCTGTTGAAATGTCCACTCAGGCTTGAAGCCACATTGCAGGAGAGGGCACCTGCTGCCAGACTTGACTGTACTCCTTGGGAAAGTACAAGCTCCCTTGGAAAGCTTAATGCGTGTGCAGGAACTCCAGGGTCACTGGGTCTGAAGGACAGAAGCCCTGGAGAGATGACTGCAGGCAGGGTGTACATTCGGATGAAGTTCTCCATGTTCTGGCTCTTGCTCCTCACCCTGTTCCTGCTTCTTGATCTGGTGGTGTAACAGCCAAAGCAAGGCTCAGGGCTGAGAATGAGACTTGAGGTCTGCCTGGGATAAGGGGATTGGATCTGGGAAACCATCTTCCCAGTAAAGGCAGGAGGTTTCCTGGAGCACCCCTGAGTGTCCAGAGTCCCCAGTTAGCACAGGCATTGTTAATCCAGTTCTGCACTGAATGCTTGCAATTAATAAACCTCTTACGTGCTTGGTAAATAGAACTGATAAGGAAATTAATTTCTTTTTCCTGTATGAAAAATGTAGAAGAAAGGTGATTCTTTTAGTCATTAAGGTTATGTTTTGTTTTATAAAGGAAAATGTTTCATTGTGATTAAATTAACATTTTCAGTTAAAAAAATTACATTTGAATATTTAAGATACAGTTGTACCTGCCACCTGAGAGGTATTCTGTAACATGATGCTGTTTTTCTATTAAGAGCAACTGCTGACTCCTGAATCATAGAAACTTTAGAGCCAGTTCTTCTTGAAAAAAATACATTTCAATCTGCTGACACCCATCATAGAATCACAGAATGGTTGGGTTGGAAGGGAACTTAAAGATCATCTCGTTTCAACACTCTGCCATGGGCAGGGACACCTTCCACTACACCAGGTTGCTCCAAGCCCTGTCCAACGTGGCCTTGGACACTTCCAGGGATGGGACAGCCGCAGCTTCTCTGGGCAACCTGTGCCAGGGCCTCCTCACCGTCACAGGGAAGAATTTCTTCCCAATATCCCATCTATCCCTGCCCTCCAGCAGTGAGAAGCCATTCCCCTTGTCCTGTCACTCTAAGCCCCTGTAAATAGTCTCTCTCTATCTTTCTTCTGTCAGTTCCTTCAGGCACTGGAAGCCACAATTAGGTCATTTGAGAGCCTTCTCTTCTCCAGGCTGAACAATCCCAACTCTCTCAGCCTTTCCTCCCAGCAGAGCTGCTCCATCCCTCTGACTGTCCTGGTGCCTCCTCTGGACTCTCTCCAGCAGCTCCATGTCCTTGCTGTGCTGCCCCCAGGGCTGGAGGCAGCTCTGCAGGTGGGGTCTCACCTGAGGGGGCAGAGGGGCACAATTCCCCCCTGCCCTGCTGCCCACGCTGTGGGATCAGCCCATGGCACGGGGACTTCAGGACTGGGTCATGTCCAGCCTCTCCCCCACCAGCACCCCCAAGTCCTTCTCCTCAGGGCTGCTCCACCTGTTCTTCCCCCCAACCTGCATTTGTACTTGGGATTGCTAAATACAGTCCTCCTGCCCAGCACTGGCTCCATGGCAGAACTTCTTTGGGATTTTCTGTGCCACGGCTCCATAAGCGACGTTCAGAGCTGACTGTGTAGGAACACATCAAGCAGGAGTTCTCTGGATGAAAGTGCCTGGGAGGGGAGTTTCACGCTCTTCCCAAGGCCATACACAGAGATGAAGATGAATTTCTGACCAGAGACAAATACATGTGGTTCATCCCCCTTGACGTTTGTCAGTAAGTTGCTCTTTATTAATTTTTGGGGACAGAGCTGCAGCACTGGCAAAACCAGTGAGTGCTGCCAGCCTCAAGAGCCCAGGCTGCAGAGCTTGTGACAGATGAAATACAGCCAAGGGAAAAGAGCAAAACCCAACGTTTTTATTATGATTTGTTCTAATGGTCTCTGAGCTTTCAAGACCTAATTTATTTCTTTCTTCTCTTTAAAACTTTCCTTTACAGCAATGAAGAATGGGAATATGTATGTTAGGAAAAAAAGAAAAAGTAAGAGAGACATTTGTTGATAAACAAATGAATCCAGGAAATGGGGATTTAAGCTGTAATTTTAATGAAGTGGTGTTTACTGTACTTTGTGAAAATGCTCCCTTTATAAATTGATATTAAATAAACAGCACAAAACACCCATTTTTAAAGACCCTTTGCACAGTTGGTCAACTAATAAAAAGGCCTTAGGGCAAATGAAGACCAGTCCCACTCCATAATTTTTTCACTGATTATTCCTGACAGCTGTGTGGGGATCTCTGTGCCTGGAGGGGCAGGTTCACAAGGAAAGATCAAACGCTGAAGGAGATGGGCCAGAACGGTGACTAAAGCTTGGTTTAGCAAGTTCAAGGGATTTCAGTTCCACAGCCACCCAAGGTAGAGGTGGAACTGTTTCAGAGGGTTCAAGGAATCACTTACTGGACTTGACTCTGTCTGTTTCCTACCCAGGAGGTCTGTTAGACACTGAAATGGTTTTTCCAAGTACAAGGTAGCTGAAGTACTAGGGCTTGAATTATTCCAAACTAGACAGGATTAGGCTCTGGTGAGAACATGGCACCAGGAATAATTCTGTCAAGAGCCAACAAAATGAATGACCTAATAGGTCTCTTTTCCACTTCGGATTTTCAGCACATGAAATGCAGTACCGTGGCTTCTGCTGCTCACAGCACTGTGACTGTGTGCTCCAAAAAGGCACAAAAGAAGACCCTGGTAAGCCTGGCTTACAATCAGGTCTCCATCCCTGCAGCAATACTGGAGTCAAACAGCATAATGGTGGGTCATTTCTTTGCCTAAATTGATTAATTGAGATCAAAGCCTCATTGCAGTGACCACCAGGCCATTGCACTCTGAGACACTTCCCAACTCAGACAAAGGAGAGAAAAAAATGACTTCTCATGCAACATATTAATTACAGCATCACAGGATATGCTGAGTTTGAAGGGTCCCACAGGGATGGAGTCCAGCTCCTGGCCCTGTCCAGGACTATCCCTAGGAGTCCCCCCCTGTGCCCCAGAGCATCATCCAACCCCTCCTGGAGCTCTGGCAGCCTTGAGGCTGCGCCCACTGCCCTGGGGAGCCTGGGCAGTGCCCCCCCCCCTCTGGGGGAAGAACCTTTCGCTGAGATCCAACCTCAGCCTGCCCTGACCCAGCTCCAGCCCTTCCCTGGGTGCTGTCCCTGGTCCCACAGAGCAGAGATCAGTGCCTGCCCCTCCCCTGCCCCTCCCCAGGGAGCTGTCCCTGCAATGAGGTCTCCCCTCAGTCTCCTCTTCTCCAGCTTTGGGAAACATGAGAGTGAACCAAAGCCTTGTGAGACCATCTACCTCCCCCATCACCCCACTAAGTCACTTCTTACCAGCTGTTAAAACCAGAAGAGTCTCCAGGCCACCCTTTGAAGGCCCTTGTCGTAGTTCAGAAGGAGGACTAAGATATCAATGTTGACCAGAAAAAAAAAAT
>VWZF01005811.1:92152-127511 GCA_013396755.1 Sclerurus mexicanus
GCACCACATGAATATGCAGTTTGCCTTTGTTATCCAGTCTCTACAGACAAAGGCGTTGCGTCCAAGGTAGTTAGGAAGGAATTCCACCGAGTATTGGAACTATAACAGCCCTAGCGAGGAGGGTTCACTGCAGGAGCTCTGAGCAGCCACACCCACACAGAGCTGCCCAGTACATCTACAGTACATACTGGCCTTTTTTAGGAACATTATCTCTCCAGAAGTGTTATTTTTTTCTGAACAATGGACTTGAGGACATTTCTCAATGGCTTTCCAGTGGCTCTTTCTCCCACATACATGAAGAGGAGTCTTGATTACTTGATACACCATGTGTATTATACATTCCCACACGGAAACTGCTTCGATAGAATCTGTATAGTCCTAGCAAGACAGGTTTCATATGTCAACACAACGGCCAACACGTGCTCTGACAGCCCCTGGTTTCCTTTTCCCAATACCATGGGAGGACCAGCAGCAGCCTTTCGTGGGTACCCCACCAGCACTGAGCACCCAACACCACCCAGAGCTGACCCACTGGCACAGGGAAGCCCAGCTCAGAATGTGCACCCCAGACAGCACATAGATGATAGCAAGTGATTTCTAGCTACAAATACACACCAACTACCTCTCAACTGGAAAAGAGGGCTGAGAATAATTGAAATGAGCTTGCAATAAGCCTGTGAATTGCTTAGTGCCTTCCCAGTGTATCATGGACATCACCCTTAGTACTTACTTAGTACTTAGTATTGTCGCCACTCTTTGACCATAGTTGTGCAGTAAACCAGTTGTGCAGTTCAACCATCTTTCCTAAGGGCTTTTCAGTATTGAAACCAACCTTTTGCTGTTTTTCAACACGGCAGACAAAGTTGTAGAAGTTGTTAGGTCTTTCAGCAGAACACAGGTAACCGTTGGGCAAAAAATGATAGGCAAATTCTTACACTTAAAAGGAAGCTGAAAACAAGATTAAACATATACAATATACATACAGTGTTCTTCCACCCACTCTCGGATGAAAGCTTAAAACTTTTCTAAAACTTCTTACCACACAGATACTCCATGTGTCAACAAATAGATTTGCTGACATCAAAGAGCTGTAAAGATTTGAAACATCTCAGAACCTGTGGGTAATAATTACACACCGAAAGCATTCACCCACGTTTGCAGATAGGAAAATTAAGATATATAGACCCATACACTTCCTCATTTACTATATCAAATAAAATTACAGGAGCAATGAATCTGGCTCAGAGAAGTTCAAATGATTTGCTTAAGGTCACAGAAGAAAACCAGGGACAGAGCCAGAACAGGAACTCAGGAATTTCCAGTCCTGTTTGTAATCCACTTGCTCATACTGACTTTGCAATTTGTCAGAGGGATGAATGCTCAGTGTTCCTGTTAGTACTCAGAAAAACCTTCTGACATGTATTTCCTTTGAAGGAGCTGATCCTACCACAGACCAGACCCCAGGCTCAGCAGCCCCGCAGTCCCATCTGGTACAGTCGACTCCATTCTGTGCTGGTGTACAAGTAAAACTCCCTGTTCTCTCCAAACTGACATGGCTTTTGAGACTCTTCATTGGGTCTTGGTGCTTTCTTATTCAGAAATGCACCTTCTCCCAGAATTACCTGCAAAGGAAGGTTACAGGCTCAGAATTGAGTGTTCATTGCAGGGACACCAGTGATCAGAACCCACCCAGCCAATGCCCAGAGACTGAATGCCCCAGCCCTGACAGCTGAATTCCATGTCTGATGATGCCTTCATTACAAATGCTGAATATTCAACCACTTTTTCCTGGCAATAAAACCTTGACACAAGCTTAGGAAATCTACTGTACTTGTGAGAAAAGTGAGGTAAGAATATGTTTCCATTTACTCTCTGAAAGAAAACAAAAACAAATTACTTGCTACTGAATGTCCTTTTTATTCAGAAAAATAAATCAGCTGCAGTCATTCTAATTTATGTTTTGCTAACTTTTCCTTAAGATTATTTAAAAGAAAAAAAATGGCTGTTTCTATGGTTAGCTGGGAGAACATGAAGGATTTTCTGGCCCTGTTTGTTCTTGTTAGGGACCATAAACTTCTACCTCTTGCTGAGTTCCAGTCACTGCAAGCTCTTTCAAATTTCAATGATATTTCATAAATTCAATTTTATAAGAATATAGCAAAGTATTAGTGACAATTTCATGTTTGAAAAGAAGGGCCAGGGAGTTAACTTCATCTCGGCTTCTGACTACTACTAAATAAATAGGTCTCAGTTTCCTTTTTAAATTAACTCAATGCCAGATTTATCTTTTCCACTCTTCAAGAAAATTGAAAAGAGACATAAAAAACTTAAGGATGGGATAGAAAAAAAATAAAAGTACATCCTATTCAGCTTCTGATGCATTGTGAAGAACAAATGGATACTGAGAATGCATCAGCAGGGTGCAAATGCCTTTCCAGAGGAAAGTTTGGGGAGGAAAAGGCAGCAGGTAGTGATACTCCTGCAGGTCATGGGGAACAGAATTGCAGCCTAAGTCAGAGGAAGAACAGGAAGAGATCTCATTTGTCAAGGTAAAATTGCATTCCAAACAAATAAAATAGAAGTTATACAGAAAATCAAGTAGCTTCTTCACCATTATAGGTAGCGATAGGAAAAAGGGGATCAGCTTCAAACTAAAAGAGATGAGATTTAGATTAGATATCAGGAAGAAATCCTTCCCTGCGAGGGTGGTGAGTCCTGGCACAGGTTTGTCCAGAGAAGCTGTGGCTGCTCCACCCCTGAAAATGTCCAAGGCCAGGTTGGATGGGACTTGGAGCAACCTGGGCTGCTGGGAGGTGTCCCTGCCCATGGCAGGGAGGTGGACTAAGATAACATTCAAGGTCCTTTCCAACCCAACCATTCTATGACTCTATAATTATGCAGAAAATGCCTCCCAGTTGAGACATTTGATGTGAGCCCCTCTCTCTGAAGGATCCCCTCCTACCATGCACCAGTTCAACTGGAAGACAACCAGACCTGTGGGACACACATAGTTATTACTCAACAAAGAGCTCAGAGTAACAGGGGAAACCCTGAGCAGACAAGCCCTCTGGAGCAGCAGGTCCCTCAGGGGACAGGCAAAGAGCAGGCAGACAGCAGATCCTTACCCTTCGCCACAGCCCTGTCTCTGTGCCAGCAGGGAAAGCTGGTGCTGCCCAGGAGCAGACAGGAGGCTGTGCAGGCCACCTCCACATCAGAGACACACCACAGCAGATCCGCCGTCCTAACATTGCTAACAGCAATTTCCTCATCACCTCAGGGCTCGAGGGCTGTGTTTTATATCAAACTCCCCTGGTTTCCCCCCAGTGACCTCACAGAGGTCAGCAAGCTGGGGGGGGCGGGGAGGGTGCTGGCAGGCAGGACCAGCAAGGCTGAGCTGAGCCTGAAGACTCATTAGGACACTGGAGTCTGACCAGAAGACTTGTCTTTCCTTCCAGGATAAGGGGAGACAGAGACAGAGACATCCAGCATGAGGCTTTAATGAGAACAAAATGCCTTCATTCAGTGGGAGAACTCGTTTGAACACATTGCATGCAGCTTCCTCACGAAGGGCAGGGGAGGGGCAGGCACTGATCTCTGCTCTGTGGGACCAGGGACAGCACCCAGGGAAGGGCTGGAGCTGGGTCAGGGCAGGCTGAGGTTGGATCTCAGCAAAAGGTTCTTCCCCCAGAGGGTGGGGGGCACTGCCCAGGCTCCCCAGGGCAGTGGGCACAGCTCCAAGGCTGCCAGAGCTGCAGGAGGGTTTGGATGATGCTCTGGGGCACAGGGGGTGACTCTTGGGGCTGGTTCTGTGCAGGGCCAGGAGTTGGACTCGATGATCCTGGTGTTTCCCTTCCAACTCAGGGTATTCTGTGATTCTATGAAATTATTATAAATATGTAACTGTTCCGCCTTCAATGTAACCAAATGCCTCATTCCGTACAGACTTTGCTCTAACCCTCCAGTTTATGTTCTGTGCAAAAGCCTTTTTTCGCCCCACTTTTTCATCTTTCTCTTTGTCCCTTCACTATGGGCATGATCTAAAAATTTCTGTAATCAGGAAAGTCCTTTGATGACTATCTATAGCCACTTCTTTTGACATTTTTGCACTGATAAAAGATTAAATAATATGAATAAAATCTTTCAGTCTGAGAGAATTTTGGTAAGAATATTTGAAGAAGCAGAATGAGTTCATTGACAACTGTATCTGTATTTGTCTATTAATCTATGTTAGGGTTTTTATTTCACCTTCTGGATTGGGTCTGTGTTTTTTTCTTTTGTTTTCAAGAATGTAAATTAATCTGTATGCAGCTACAGGAAAATAAATTCTGTGCAATGCAGCCTGCACATTTTGGATAGTTAAAAGTGAGCAGTATGAATACAGATTGCATCTTCAAACCTCTGGCTGAGGGCCACTGTCCCAGCCTGCCCTGTGCTGCTGTGGGAGAGCATAATTTGGCTTTGTGTTGTCACAAACATGAACAGTTCATCTGCAGTTGCAATTGAGTATTGTGGGACTGAAAAAGGCCACTGCTGAAATTCAGCAGGACACTATATATATATATATATATATATATATATATATATGCATGCATGTGTGTGTGTGTATACACACACAAACACATCTTTTATAAAGAAACTAGAATACTGGATTCTAGTTCCTCAAGGGGCTCTTTAGAGAGCTGGAGAAGGGACTTTGGAGGAGGGCATGGAGCGACAAGACAAGAGTGAATGGCTTCAAACTGCCAGAGAGCAGGGAGCCCCTGGCACAGGGTGCCCAGAGAAGCTGTGGCTGCCCCATCCCTGGGAGTGTCCAAGGCCAGGCTGGACAGGGCTTGGAGCAACCTGGGATAATGCAGTGTCCCTGCCCATGGCAGCGGGTGGGACTGGAGTAGCTTTAAGGCCCCTTTGGACCCAAATCAGTCTGTGATTCTGAGATCTTGGTTGTTGGTGTGTGGTTTATCCTCCTTGGCAGAGCCGTGTTTGCACTGAAGGGGTAACACGTGCAGAGCAGAACTGCCCCACAACCTTCCCAAGTGCCCGCCCAGCAGAAGGGCTGAGGGCTTGGAAGTGGGTCATTTTCAAGAGAAGAGAGAGTAAAATGGTACCTGATATTTCAGAAAGTTTTCTGATCAGAGCAGCCTTTATAAAGCTTTTACAAAATGCTTTGTGATTTTAAGTGTAACACAGGGAGGTGTAATTAGGCAGAAAGCAGGACATGGTTTTCAAATGCTGTACTGGACCTGAGGGGGCAGAGTTTCAGTCCTTTGCCTTTCCAAAAGTTGTCTGGGAACTCTGGAAAATGATTTCATTTCCCAGATATTCATTTTCCCTCTCAGCCTGGATTTGTCCTGGACTTTTTGGCTGACGTTCCAGTGTAGTGACATTCTTACTATATATTGCCCCATGCTTGAGGCCTCCCCATGGCATTCAGTTAATGGGGTACAAAGTGTTATCCCAGTCCCTCCCACTACAAACAAAAAGTTTTGACTTTTAGGATGGTTCCTTCCAGCTAAACAGTGAGAGTTCCCATCAGAGCCCAAAGCAGCAAGGCCTGTGTAGACAACCAAATCCACCAGGGTCGTGTTGTATTTCTGTCTTGAATATTTTGAATCGTTTTCTCATGAATAATGTCTATAGTGAGCCTTAAAATTATTCAGCAAAGTGTTTCTGCTATCAAATTATTTTTAAAAAGTAGCCCAATTGTAAATTGCCCAGTAGAATCCGACGAAACCACCTCTGTGCAAAAGGGCTTTACAAAGACCTTTGCAGCAATTTATCTCCAATTAAAGTTTCTAGAGCCAAGTCCTAATTTCCAACAAGGGAAGAAAAGCTGCAGCTGCGATTTCAGCAGGATATGGGTGTTGTCTTGCACCAGGTCTCAAGTTAGCACTTTGCTTCCCTGCCCCGGAAAAAAGTCACCTCCTGCCCTGCAAGAGTTAATATTGAGTGATCTGTGGAGTGGAGAGCATGGTAAAACCTCAGATCAGCACAGGGGTGTGGGAGAGAGGGGAAGGCACCACAAGCGTGCCAATGTGCTGGAGGAGGTGGGCAGGCAGATGGCTGAACCTCGTGCCCCAGTGTGCACACGAGTATGTGGAAAATGACAATTTAGTGATTTTAGTTCAAAACTATGTGGACTTGGAAGCAATGTCATTTTCTTTCATGCATCTTTTATCTGAGAGTTGGCACGCTGTGTTGTGCATAGAAATTAAGAAGATGACTTGGGGCTCTCTTCTGTCGTCACTTACATGGTGAGTAACTCAATATTTTGTTTATTTATGGGAAAATTCTTTTCTACAGCTCCACAAAGATTGTGCGAGAGCAAAGGAAGCATGAGGAAGGAGAGGGCCAGCCCTCTCCACCCCAAAGTGAGAGCACTGAAAAAATAAAACCTGGCACCCAGGCTGCAGCTGACTGAAAGCATCTTTCATTTGTGCATTAGAGCCAATGAATCCCTGGCCTCATCTCTCCCAGCCTACCCTCACCAGCAGCCAGAAAAGTGTGGGCCGTAAGAAAATAAACTCCGTGCGTGTGGATAACAGTGATGCCTTGGCTCAGAAGCCAATAGCCATTAAAGTGTCTCACTTGTATCTGCTGATTGCAACACATCTCTCTCCTGTCCCCTCTTGCCTTTAACTGGTCCCTTGTAGAAATAAGAGAAGTTGTCTAAGTGTCTAGGTGGGTACAAGAGGTGAAAGCCACCATCTCAGCCCTCCATTTGGACACTGCAGCTGAGAAGAGTCTGGAGCTCCGTGCCTGCAATGTTTTAGTGATGTTTGGATTATCTTGCTCTAACGTGTCCTTTCCCTTCTGCAGCTGAGAGTGTCTCTCTGTCGGGTACATTCCTTTCACGAGGACAAGCTCTGCACTGAATGTTTTAGGGAAGAAAAGCATAGTCGAGGATGCCAAATTATTCCAGGTGGTTAGATTATATTTCTAGGCACAAGGCTGGGCTGGTTAATGGCCTCTGAGTGTCACGGTCAGACTAGTAATGACAGAGGCACTCTGCAATTCCTGCCTCCTTTCTGTCATTGCTCCAACATTGAGGATTCAGATAAAACCTTCAGGGAATGAAACACTTTGGCTTCGTAAAAAGGCTGATACAGGCAAGTCACAAAATCTCAAACTGAGATTTACAAAGAAAGAAAAATATTTATTTAAGAAAAAAGCTGCCTAGAATTTCCTTGTCTGAAAGAAGCTTAGGGAGTTTGATGTGATGGGCTCAAAACCATCAAGAAAACCAGGACAAAGGCAGAATCAGGACAAAGGAGTCCCCACCTAATGTCAGTCTTACTCTACCAGCTGCCTTTACTGCTAGAGGACTATCTCAAGCCATCAACTGCAAGAAATATACTGTCAGACTCTTGACAATGTTACATGAAAAACAAGTTTTCATTTCCAACTAGCCAAACCTTGAGGGGAGGGATTCTATTTTAAATAAAATAACTAGATTAACTAGGTGTTTTATGGAAGCCAGGGTAGCCTGATGTATGGGAAGATTAAAAAATGCAGGTAATGCATTGAAGGTGCCAGAAAGAGTAGAGGTGACTTCTTGCAAATTCTATTGAGGATTTTAGTCTCTAGAACGATTTGGAGTTGGTAATTTTTCCTGCAGATCCCCAATAAATATCTGAGTTTATCCATGCTAAGCCAGTTCCTGTGCTTGCAAAGGGCAAAGCTCTGCTGATGCCAACCTTATAATTTAAAAAGAGTTCTGAGATTAGCAGAGTATCCTTCATCAGTGTTGTTTAATTATTTGTTTATTTGAAACCTACCTTTACACCAAAGAAAGGTTTATGAAGTAGATTGGAATCAAACTTAAACTTTCCAGAACAGCCAAAAAAACTGGCATAGCCAACCTCCCCTTTAATTGGGTGACCAGTTGGTGATCTTCCAAAAACCTTTATTTCTTACACTTTCAATTACTTTTAAAAAGAATTTGTCACCCCCTTCAACTCTTCCAAGACTCTTCCCTCACTGCTGTTATTTCCCACATGTGCCAAGTGCATGTATGGTAAGTTTTCAGCAGTCAGATACACAACAGACAGACACAACCATGTGTGGATTTATTACCTTCCTCTCCCTGCATCATGCTCTGGTTTTGGTGTCTGTGTGGTTGCAGGAAGGATCCCGGTACCACAGAATCACAGAATAAGCTGAGTTGGACGGGACACCCAAGGATCATCGAGTCCAACTCCTGGCCCTGCACAGGACCAGCCCCAAGAGTCACCCCCTGTGCCCCAGAGCATCATCCAAACCCTCCTGGAGCTCTGGCAGCCTTGGGGCTGTGCCCACTGCCCTGGGGAGCCTGGGCAGTGCCCACCACCCTCTGGGGGAAGAACCTTTAGCTGAGATCCAACCTCAGCCTGCCCTGACCCAGCTCCAGCCCTTCCCTGGGTGCTGTCCCTGGTCCCACAGAGCAGAGATCAGTGCCTGTCCCTCAGGAGGAGCTGCAGACCCCAGTGAGGTCTGACCTCAGTCTCCTCTTCTCCAGCTGAACACACCAAGTGCCCTCAGCCACTCCTGGTTTGCATCCTCGTGTCCCTCCTTTGGACACTCTCCAACAATTTTAGACCTTTCTGACATCTTGGTGCCCAAAACTGTAGCCCACCAAAGAAACTGTTTGGCCAAAATCTGAAGAACCTGCTTGTGAAACTAACTCTGCAGTCCCCAGGCAAGGAGGGATCAGAGCTTCGGGCTACAGTCCCTTCTACTGAAGGAGGATCTGCACATGTCCACACAGCTGTCATGTGCCGGGCAGGCAGCCAGCATGTCCTGCCCACGGCCAGGCTGTGCCTGCTGCCCTCAGGAGCTGGGTCTACTTTCATATCATTATGACTCAGCAAAGGGCAGCACCTTCTTGAATAATAATGAAATTAAGCCTAGGGTTTAAGCTGGAGGTGTGCAACAGCACTTCCCTGCTTCATAATAAGTCATAAATAAAATCTACTGAATGAGATGCTAAATGTTTTTCTTAATAAGGATGAGATGTCAACTCCCAGAAGACCAAGAAAAAAATACCCCCCAAAAAACTCAGGGTGGATTGCAACATGGTATTGAGACAGTTCCCCAGGGAGCACAAGACGGAAAATACCCATCAGGCCTGGCATGTGGAGAGGCCAAGTGCACAGTGCAAGGTGCCCTGGTGCCAGGGGGATGTTTGTGCAAGTCCCTTGAGAACCACGGGAATATACTTTGGGCATGCCGGTTTGCCTGGCTTCAGCTTAGAGCTCTAACACAGAGAATGGCTCCTGAGCTAAACCGAAGCTAAACTGAGCTCTACTAAAGCTATGTAAGAAGCAGAAGCCTCCAGGTAGACCTTTATTAATAAATAGACTTAGTAATATAGAATAAAATGGAGAAAAACTGCCTTTTACCATTTCCTTTTTTCATATACAAATCCATGAAAGCCTGAACTTCTTTTATCAGCTGTAAAACAGAATATTTCAGTGCAAATCCCAAAGCTTTGATTTGGAAGTGCTACTAACACATTACATGTGAGCTCTGAACGAGCTGCCTTGTGCTTGTTTTTATTTCTTTGCTGACAGGATCTGTGGAGGCAAGTTCTTTGTCCCACAATAGCCCCAGTAAGCAGACAGGGTACTGGGGTGCACTGCAGGGGATGGAGGTGTCTGAGCCCCAAAAGGATGTGGATGTTCAAGGCTTGGGAGAGATGGGTTGGCCCAGCTCCAGGTGCCCAGGCTCTCTCTCTTGGCAGCCCTGGAGACAAAGAGAATCAGCTGAGATCCCTCCCTCAGTCTGCATTCCTGGCCTCATCCCTAGTCCTGGCTTGTTCATGCTACAATGCCTGCAAGGGGCAAGACTGTGCAGGTTAAACACGCTGATTACAGAGGAGAGAAAGTTCTTCAAACAAAGGGAATTGCAGTAATGGGATCATTTCCCTTTCTGAAAAAGCTCCTTCGCAGAGAGACAAGCGAGGAGCCTTGGCAGTGTGGACATGAGGGTTCTTTGGGGGTAAAAGCCAGCAAGACACTTGTTCCAAGCTCTGAGAGGTCTCGCTGGCTTTTCCCCCAAAGAGAAGCTCACCTGACTCCTCCAACACCAAAGCACATCTTTGAACAAGATGATGGTTGCATTTCTCCTCTTCTCCCCCACTCCACGATTTTTGGAGCAGAAAAAAATCACTGATCTTTTCTCTTGGGTGTCCAGTGACAGGATCCAGGGAATGGCCTGAAGTTGTGTCAGGGGATATTTAGGTTGGATCTCAGCAAAAGGCTCTTCCCCCAGAGGGTGGTGGGCACTGCCCAGGCTCCCCAGGGCAGTGGGCACGGCCCCAAGGCTGCCAGAGCTGCAGGAGGGTTTGGATGATGCTCTGGGGCACAGGGGGTGACTCTTGGGGCTGGTCCTGTGCAGGGCCAGGAGTTGGACTGGATGGTCCTGGTGGGTTTCTTCTAACTTGGCATATTCTCTGATTCTGTTATTTATTTCTGTGGGGGGTTCTGCAGTTGTGAACGTGTTGGGCATATTTGCAATAAAATCCTCTTGGGGGTCTGTGCACACAAACCATTTGTAAGGGCAGGGACACACCAGTGGGAAGCCAAGGCATTGTCTGTGATCAGCCATAATAATCATCAAAACTCATGTGATAAAGAGCATTGCTTGGGTTTCTCAACTAATTTATCTGATGTCGGCTGTTTACTCAGGAATCTGCTTTCAAACCCAATGCGGTAACATAATTGACTGAAGAACCATAATGTAACCAGAAAATGAATCAGAAGGAATTATTTTACAAACCCACCACTTCAGTGCAAGACAGTGGCAATCCACAGTGGCCCTTTTCATCTGCTTATCTTCATTAAGGCATTAGAGATCCTGCCTGCTCTGCCAGGCTTCTTCCAACCCCACACTCACAAACAGTTGCTCTCTCTTTTAAACTTTTTTCTTGGAAGAAATATAGTTTTCTACTAATATCTTAATCTCTTAATAGAGAAAGTAAATAATTAATTGATGTCAAAGAAGAAATAAAAGTCTCCATAATCCTTATGCTATTCATGTATTGAAGGTGGGGAAGGGATAAGGTAGGAGGGGGTTGCAATCTTAGTTGGTCCTAAGCTCAGCTTAACAGAGCATCACTCACATAAATTAAATTACACTGTTCTCTTGTATCTAAAAACCTTCTTTTTTCTTTGGCTGTGTTGTCCCAAGGCTTTAAGCACCTTCACTGCAGTGAAAATTGCTGAGAGGTGCCCGTGTCAGCCAGACTCAGAATTCCCAAGTGCTGGGGCATCGCTGGTTAAGAGACCTTGTTTGAGAAATCTGGGCTTCACTGGAACATGGCAGAATGGTCACGTTCCAGAAAGAAATTTTCCATCGCTTGCCATTATTTTTGGTAATGAGAAGAATATGAAAGTAACAGAAAAGAATCTTTAGTGTAGGCAAAGGTGTTCAATGTGGATGCTATTTTTTTCTCTTAAATGGGAAATAAGCACAAAAATTACATTTTAAATCACAAATTACTGTGAAAATGGATATGTTGGCTTAATTTTATTTAAGAAAACCTGGTTCAGTTTAACTCTGTATCTAAGTTGAGACTTTCAAACTATCTTCACATGCTGCCTGTCACTGATGGTGTCTTGGGTGTAATATTCTGGGTGATTCACCAACACCATAAGCAATGTCAAAGCAAATTATACTTTCTTTTTAAATTATGAGTCCACTTTCTTTACCTTTAATTGCCTCTCTATTTTCACAATTGTTTCATGGGCCAGCTACACGTGTGTGCTGTCTGGCAAGTACCTTCTCTCTTATCAGAGACAAGGAACCTCATCTGAATTTGTTCCCTGTTTACACCACCACTTTAATTCTGCCGGGAATCCATTCCAAACAGTTATAGATAAATCCATTCAAAACTGTGGGAAAAAAATCAGATTTTTTCTAATCCAGAATTAATATTAAATAATGTCCTATTTTACTGTTGATCTAAGATTCAGGTAACTATAAATACGTCCTCAAACACCAAATAGTTTATCAAGGCTCAGTTACTGTGATTCATCAGTTTCCATAAGATGTATTTCCATTCAGTTTCTGTAAGTCTGACTCAGATTTTTTATCAAAATCCAGAGTCAGTGTCGCACTACAAATGTACCCCCTCTCCTGACAACACGATGCTTTTCTCAGCACAAGGAACGAGAGTAGAAAATCATGTGAAAGTGAGAAACTGCTGGGTTTGCTTGAGCTGGGCAGAGAATTTTATACCATTTGCTAAGTAGTAAAACCCGTTTGTTAATGTGTTGCCATCTGTCTTTATTACTCCAGCCCACTCGGCGAGACACTGTGACAGCCACTTTATTAGTGTGTTACAGCAACTTCAAATCATGCCCTGAACAACTGTGTGCTTTACTTAGTCCTTTTTAGCAGAGACTGAGAACATCCACGTTTGTCGTACTGTAAAAGTTATGGATTCTGTACATTTAGCACTTTTCTGCAGGTGTTATTCTATTTTCCAGGTGGTTTTTTTTGGTTGGTTGTTTGTTTTTTTGTTGTGGTTTTTTTTTTTTTTTAAGGTCCTTTGGTTACCAGCACTACTGGAAACTTCTTAATTGTAATCGACTCACTCCCTTGAGCCTGAAGACCAAGCAAAACACCAGCACCAAGAGGTGTGAATTTCTCCCCTTCATCTTAACAGACTGTTAAATTCAAAGTCTACGTGTGACCTCTCAAAGGCTTAGTGTCAACCTCTGCTGCTACAGGATGTCCAACAAATGCATGTCTTGTCCAGCCACATATGGGCAGACCAGATGTTCATTCCACTGGAGTGGACATTCCAGAGGGAATTGCTGCTGCCAGCATGGTCCAGCAGAAGAACAGGAGGTAGCCGTGGTCTCAAGTGTGCCAGCAGTGATACCCTTGCTGAACTGCAGATGAAGGTTTTGGAAGCTGTCTCCGGCAATTCCTCTTGTGAAGTACCTTTTCCCAGATTCCATAGGGAAGTTTTTTAAATTGCTGAGAAATTTTCACTCATCTGCATCCAATACTGTGAACTTGAACACATCATGGAATAATTTTTCCTCCCAGGCAGAGAGTGGAGAGGATTTGTAGACATCTTTTCCACTCTCTTTTTGTAGAAATAAAGACATTCACTCACTTTTGTGCAAGGCCATCTAAAACAGATCCAAAATGACTTAGAAACTTGTAGGTAAGAATAACCTTTTCTGAACTATACCAAAAGTGCAAACCACATGCTTTTCTTTCTATTATGCTCCATTTGGGTTTGTCTTGCTATAAAAAGCACACTTGTTTGTCTTGCTTGTCAGGTGTCAAATGAGAGCAAGATACTTTCCCACCTATATATACACCTTAGAATTGATTTTTATTTATCCAGAAAAATTCTAATTGCCACACTGAAAATCAGTGTAGATTTTCTCCCAAAAGTATGTCTTTCTACTGCTTCCATCCCAGACACCCCTTAGGAATTTCTTACTTGCTGCTTTTCCCTTCCTCTTATTAGAATCTCAGAATCATTTACATTGGAGAAGACCTTTAAGATCATTGAGTCCAGCCATTAACCCAGCACTGCCAGGTCCACCACTAAACCATGTCCTTAAGTGTCACATTTACATGTTCTTATTCATGATCTTGCTGATAAATTCAAAGATGACTGAAAAATTATAGGATGATCTCTTCCTGCCTTTTGGGTATCTTTCCTTCTCCCTCTTTCAAGCCTCTTCTGCTTCTTTCCTGACTCAGAAATTGGAGCTCCAGTTTATTGTCCTCTTCTAAGCCTTCCTTTTACCTCCATGATACAGTTTTATTTCTCAGCCTCCTTTGGGCAAAGGGAGAGATTACTTTGTCCCTGCTTTTCTTCCCTTAACTCCTCAGTTTTTTCAGGTTATTTACATTGAAGGCTCCTTATGTATTTTGAGTTCCTTTTCATCCTGGGCTTTGTCTAATCAGTTCCAGCTTCTGGTTGTACAGTCTCATATCTCTAGCGGTCACTTTCTGGCTGAAACTTAGATGTCCATCATCACCTTTCCTGATCTATCATTGAATTTGGTCCTTGATAACTCTGTACTCTCACTCTAGGTCTCCATATTCATATGCACCAAAAATCATGCCGTTTTCCTCTCCAGAACATCTCCATGCTAGAGATACTGCCTGGCATCTACTCAACTGCACTTTGATCCATCCATACAGTGATTCCTGTGGGGATCTTCTCTGCTTGTCTCTGGAGGACACTGCAGTCTCTCACACCCTCTCTGACTGCAGAAAATGGCTTTTCTTTAGGGCTTACAAAAATTGTAAGAATGTTTATCAATGCACTGTGCAGCAGCTTGTAGCAGTGAGTAGTACCATCCATGTTTCCTTGTACTTTCTGACCTATACGTGGGTTTTCCTTGTGGTCTTAGCTGCAGTCCTTCCTAAAATAAGTCAAACCAAGCTTTGGAAGCAATCCTTTCATACAGCATTGGCAAAGCCCAGAGCAGTTATTGTCACGGGTACAGGATTACAGACGGAATGGTGGGGTCTGGGTTGTTCCCTGAGATGTGTTTGCACTTGAAGCTTGCTCTGGCTCTACACACATGGGGAGAAAAGAGGTGATTGGCACTGGGAGGGCTGAGGTGGGTGCAGCTGTGAGGACAGTGCTGCTGCCTCTGGCTGCCCAGAGCTTCCTCTCCCGGCATCAGGAGTGTATGGCTTTGGTCTTTACAAGCTTGGGGGAGTTCACTGGAGTCCTGAACTGAAATACCATTCTGCAGGAATCATCAGGCCCCCTCAGGTTCTTGGGCAGCCAAGAGTTTCTGGTCCCCCACATGGATGGATCCCCCAGAAGCACTATCTCATTTTAATTCACTTAACATGTGTTGTTATTATTTGTAGTTAAAAGGCCTCATTCCTGTAACCTGGTTATATCTGCCAGTCTGACAGTTAATTGCCTCTTGATCTGGAGTCTTTTTCAGAGAATACAGAAACCCACCAGGTCCTTTTCACAGCTCCTCTGGCTTCACACATAGTGAGCCCTCGGGGAGGGGTGGCAGAAGGTGTCAGGTGCGGGGTACCACAGCTCCAGTTCCAGCTGGAACTGCCTCATATTCCTGAAATTGTTTTCTTAGGAGTCGGTGGGTTGTGTAATTTCTTCCTCTTTTTTTCTTGATGGTTTTTGTGTTCTCTGGTCCATGTTTGTAGTGACGTGTGTTTACTAATAGTGCGGTGCCGTGCCACTGCCAAGCTGCTTCTGCTAACAATAAAACAAGGGAAAAGTGATATTTATGGTGGCTTGGGGGCTGGCCGGGCTGCGGCACTCGATTTTTATTATAGCTGACTGCAAATTTCTCAGACACAAGAATCTGTATTTCATTGTGCAGAGCTGGTTTCCATTTCAATCTGGGTCCCATTATCGGGGTTTGGTTTGCATTCTGTAGGGTTGGCCATGTGTGGATTCACACAAACAAATATGGAATTTATGTCTGTAGCTTTCACTTGTGGGATTTAAACCTCCACCTATTTGAAATGTCTCTGGAAGGGGATAAGAGGAACTACAATGTTCCTCTTTCTAATGGAAGGATGTGTTGTATAGCAACAAGCAAGCCAATAAAAATAGTTTGAATTTATTTCCACCCACTACTGAGCCACCAGGGCACGAGAGAGCTGTGTTAAGGAAGAGTACAGCAGATGTGAGTCAACATTGCTCATGCTGTGTATCTCTTGTGGCTATGAAAGGACTTGTCTCTAAGATTGTCATCAGCCCAACACACTTAGTCAACACCAGCTACTACCTGGAGATACCTCCAAGCCTTCCAGTGAGGTATTCAGGTTCAGGGTATTTCATGTTTGGAGAGCCTTTGCAGTGGTTCCCAGTCAAGATAAGAGAAAAGAGAAATTCCCAGAAAAGGTCTTAGTCTCTGGGACCAAATCAGTTCCACTTCAGCAAAGATTTTCCCCTGACATCCATGTAGACAGAGATGGGATATTGGAATGTGAGCAGTGCGTGAAAATGTTGAGTGTTGGGGTAGGGGCTTCTTATAAAAGCTGTTTCTAAGAAGAGCTACGTGTCTGTGGACAGTTGACTTCCTTTGGAGGAATATATTATGCCAAGGAGGTGACTTGGCAGAGATGAAACATTTCTAGGCAAGATGCCTGGAGAAAGGCAGCTGGCACTGTCTGCCTCTGAGCTGGGGCTCTTCCTGACACGGAGGCGCAGACAAGAGGAGTCGTGCTGAAACCAAAGGGTCTCATTCTGCCCTTCCCTTCTATGAGCAGGGTTCACTTGTCCTCAGGAGAATCTATGTGTGTTTCTTCAGTGCTGATGCAGAGCTTGGCTCATTGCCAAACTGAATCCTGCAGCTTCCATTCACCTCTTAGTTGTCATGATTGGTGTTTTCTTCCTTATTTTTTTTTTTCCAAATTACACGCAAGCAGGAGTTGTGTAACTCCAGTCTTTAACTTTTTGTTGTCCCTTGTGACTGTAACTCAAAATAGTCATAGAACAAGTGGTGACCTGACCTTTTTACTGACCAAACAGGGTTGTGAAGGGGACCACATAGAAAAGTACCTTTTTTTCTGGAGGAAAAAGTATTTTCATTAAACTTTGTGGCCATAGGAGGTTTGTTTCGCCTCCCCTGAGTCTCACACCAGGACCAGCCCAGCACTAAAACAGTCACACTGCTGACACAGAAACAGGCTCGCCCAGGACAGACGATTTCAGGTCTAAACTCTCCTGCTTCAGTGTCTGTTGCCCCATGCCAGACCTGAGGTATGTTTATATCTTTTCCAGGTAATCTGCATAATTCAAGTGATGGAAACCAGTTCTTTTAATGTTAAAAGTTATGCCAATTACGTATTATTCAGTCATGAGTTTGTTACCCTGAGTGTCTCAGGTAGTCTCTCATTCGGAGGAAGAGGAGATGGTATTTTAGGAGTTGGTTGCCCAGCAATAAATCTGTGCTGTCAGTGCATCTTATACACAGGGAAGTTATAACAGGCTTAATGAATATAAGGTTGCTTCTGGAGAACTAAACTGTGCAACTCTATAGTCTCTAGACTAAGTTATATTACAAGAACATGTAAACATCATATGTCTGATTTGTCCTTTTCCGGCCCTACATTTTCTCAATTACATGGGTACAGAATATGTGATTTGCTTTCAGTTCTTGTACATTTTCCATTGAAACTGCTTCATAACCACATGGAATATATGAAACACAAAGGATGTCTGTGTTTGGAAAGGTTCCTGGTTTTCTTACCTGGATTCGTAGTTTGTATACAAATAGGATAGAAACTACATTAAAATAATAAAAAATGAACAAGAAAACCTTTCTATTTATGGAAGAAAGTCATGACTCAGCCCAACAGCAGATGAAACTTGTGGTTTATGAAATGCAGAAAAATGAGTGTCAAGATTAATTCAGAGGTGGCAGCAGCCCTGAATTTTGAATATTCACTGTGGTGAATTGTTCTTCCTACAGTCATAGTGAACCAAACAGTCAGCTTTGGTTGTCATCTTGTGCTAAGACTTCAGGGAGAACTCTGCTGAGAAGTATGGATGCTTTTGTAGGGTTCAAGGCAGTACTGCTTAGGGTCCTGAAATTTGTGTTGCCTCTCAAACAAGAGCTTCATATTTGTATTGAATGCAAATTATTTTTAACATTAACATTAGATTTGAAAAGTTAGGCAGGCCCTAACTCCTTTGTGACAGCGGGGGAAAGTGTTGGCACATATGAAGCCTGACACTTCGCTTGTTCCTGTTGTCTTAACTGATCATAGCATGAGCTGCTTTCAAGAATTGCAGCTTCTCCAGCAGCCACACTTGCCATGGCCACCATACCTGTTCCACAGATGGGTTTATTACCTCTGGATTTTGTCTGTGTGTTGGGTTCAGAGATAGGATATGGGGGAATGGCCTTAAGACGAAGGAGGTTAGATTTAGATTAGATATCAGGAAGAAATCCTTCCCTGTGAGGGTGGGCAGGCCCTGGCACAGATTACCTGGAGAAGCTGTGGCTGCCTCATCCCTGGAAGTGTCCAAAGCTAGGTTGGGTGGGGCTTGGAGCAACCTGGACCAGTAACAAGATGGTCTTTAATGTCCTTTCCAAGCCAAACCACTCTGATTCTGTGGTTCTATGTACTGAGCCAACAGATGAGAATTTTTTTCCGAGTGGGGATAGAAACCCCCCTCCTTTCCCTCACTGCTTTATGACCCTTCTTGCTATGAAGTCTTTTGGTAATATTCATACAAGAGCTGCTCCCCTGGGGCTGTGACTCAGCTCTTCAGGGCTGTTGGCATCTTCTGCTGGCTGATGGAGGGGAACTGCTCCTGCAGACAGCCCTCTCCAACAAAGCCATAAAGCAGAGAGTTCATAGGAGGAGGTGGATTCTGAGTTTGGAAAAAAATTAAAACATTAGCTTGCTTCTAGTAATTTATTACACCCGGACTGTGTTCTTACTGCAGAACCTCATAAATAATTTTTCATCTAAGATTTCCAAGGACTGAGTAAGGAATTTTAAGGACCAGACTGAAGGAAGCATATTCATATGATCTCCGTCTTTAATTCACTGGTCTTTCTAAACCAATTGAAGATTGTGGATTCAAGGACTACTAATAACTAGAGAGCGTTAAACTGGGCTAAGTTTAAAATCCCAGACTTTTTAGTACTCTGATGCCTTGGGACACTCTGAGAGTTCAGTTTTCAGTAATGTAGGTAGCATGACAGATATAAGTTAAACAGATTTCTGCCAATAGAAATTCTTGTGGTGGAAGAGTGATTTACCTCAGCAGATAATCTGGCTTTTGGAGAGTAAATGACAGCAGTTCCAACTCCTGAGCTTTCCTAAAGTGATGAGGAAGATCTTCAGCTGAATGAAGAGAAGCCAGAAGGTGGAGTCAGGAGAGCCATGGGCACTTGCACAAGCTGGAGATTTGTCTCAGCCTTGTCTTCCTTGTTCAATGTCACCACATCATGAAGCATCTTTTAACTTCAGGGACTATTAGTGCAGCTCCAGCTCCAGCTGCTGAGAAACAAGTAGACGTATCAGCCTTCCCATAAGCAAAACATACAAAACATTCATCCTGTGGCAGGGAGGTGTCCCTTCTGCACCCAAAGGGACATCCCAGTGCAGGACTCTGAGTCTTTAGGATTGTGGTACTGTACTGTTCATGCATGGCACGGGTTTGGTAGTGGGACCGGGAACTACAGGGGTGGCTTCTGTGAGAAGCTTCTGGAAGCTGCCCCCATGTCTGACAGATCCAATGCCACCAGCTCCAGGACAGACCCACTGCTGGCCAAGGCCAAGCCCACCAGCAGTGGTGGCAGTTCCCCTGGGATAATGTGTTTCAGAAGCAGAAAAATTTAGTGGGTGATGGCGGGGTGGGGAGAGGCTCTGTGAGAGCAACAGCTCTGCAGCCACCAAGGTCCATGAGAAGGAGGGGGCAGGAGGTGCTCCCAGGGCTGTTTGCTCTTCATGGTATTCGGGGCATGATCTTTCCTTCCCCTTGCCTCGACTCATGAGCCTTTCATCATATTTCTCTCCTCTGTCAAACGGAGGAGGGCAGTGATGGAGTGGCTTTTGTGGGCACCTGGTATCCAGCCAAGGCCAGTCCACCACAGGTACCTCAGCGAAGGAGATTCTCAGGTGTTAGAGGACTGAGACCATGGGGCAGCTGGGCTTCCATGAATGTGTGACTCCCTTGTAGAGAGATCAGTGGGTACTTAAGAGTATCTCATGCTGTGAGTCCATTTATGACATGGAGTTTAACCTGCCAAAACTGGAAGGGAGGAATTTAAAAGGGAAATCACTGAATGGTTTGGGTTGAAAGGGAACTTAGAGGCCATCTAGTTCTAACCCCCACTTTTCTAAACATTTTCCTCTTGGAGAAAAAGAGAGTTCTCTGAGAGCCCTCTGCTCTTGCTCGATAATTCTGTTTAGCTCAGAAAAAAACTCATGTGGGTTAAAAAAAAAAAAGGAGTAGTTCAATAGGGCACATCTTGATGTTCTGGTGACTTTGAGATTGTTGACCTGTGGAAGAAGTCCAAGTTGCTGGAATGTCCCGAGAGCAGTAGAGCCAGCAGGGTCTGCTTTGGACCACATAGAGAGACTCTATTTCTAGCACACTAGTGATGACCAACATTAAGTATTGTCATACAGAGAAACTTGGCTAGCATGGAGAGACAAGTCTTATCCATTGAGCTGGTTCTTCCCAGATAGAGTTGAGGCTCATTGGATATGAGGAAGGTGATATTATCTTTCTTCATGTGATTTTGTTCTCTTTCTAAGAAAGAGCACCATTGTCAACTCACTTAAGTTACCTCCAAAAGAGGGCTTTTTGGTTCACTTAGGTTTTTCTTGCACCTTTTACAAGCATCCTTGTCTCTAGCCGAGTTCTGCAATGGATGTCTGTGCATAGCAGAGGACAACAGTGTCAAGCTATTTTATGATTTTAAACATGGTTCACTGTAAAAATAGGAAAATGAGTTGTTAAGGTGTTTGGACTTCTAAAGGTATGTTTGACTGAACTTTGAAGTGTTGAGTACATGGTCAAATGTGCTGTTGGACCCAAACTGTCCCCTGTGAAGCACTGAATACACTGAGAGACCAAAAGCATATGGAGAATAAATGGTGAGTGTCTCACTCAATCTAGAAGCAACAGTCAAGAATTTACTGAAGTTAAAGGACTGGAATGATGTCGAATGGAGGAACACAAGAGGAAGGGAATATTTTGTGTTTCTTTTTATTGTTAAACATGATTTAATGACTTTTACTAATGCAAAATTTTTCACCCTAACACAAATCTAAGCACTTTGCAACCTATGTTCTGTCTGAAGATTGTTCTTCACTAGACAACATTTCCATGCAGAAGTGTAGGTGCAGCATTATGGGCACCATTGAGCTGCCTGTAGTGAAATTATGTTGCATATCCCTGCAAGTGCAGCGATAACACAGAGATGGAGGCAAAAGGTCCTACTTTGTGTACCTTGCAGTGCAGCCCTTGTTGCAAACACTACACCATGTGGCTCTCTCTCCTGTTGGAGAAGAAGTGGTCCAAATTGCTTGTCCCTGAGCAGCAGGTCATGTTACATTGTCAAAACAGAAAAGTGGGAATGCCACCTTGTATCCTGACACAGAAGTGGTTCCCAGCATTTTAGGCTGGGAAGGGTTACATCTGGAAGGGGACACTGTACAGTTGCCCAAGGTGCTGAAGACAAAACTTCAGCCAAGGTACTCAGTAGAACCTTCAGGTTTTGTTGTCACAAGTGTTCTCCATTACCACAGCTGATCAGGTGCTGACTTTTCTTCCCTAACCATCATTAGGAGCACGGGCTTCCCTTGCCAGCCTGGGAACAACAGCTGGGTCCATATTCACACAGAGAGAGTCACCTGAGATTGGCTCAGCTGGTCAGAGCATGGTGCTGATAATACCAAGGTTGTGGGTTTGATCCCTGGATGGGCCACTCACTTAAGGGTTGGACTTGATGGTCCTTGTTGGCCCCTTCCAACTCCGAATATTCTGTGAGTGTATCACCTATACAATCCATAGGAGTGCGGATGGCCTCGTCTGCATATTGTGGTGCAGGGACTGGTCAGATCCCCTTCATAATCCTGTGGAACCTGCTCTGCTAATGCCACATGAGCACGTGGTGAATAAAAGCACCTTCTCTATGTCTCACTGGGCAGTATTTTTCCGAAAGGATAACTGCTTGGATTCACACCACCTTTGGAATTTTGCATATGTTGATGAGTCATGATTAATGCAAACGAGGGCTCATTGCTCCCAGGATGGATAAAGCATAATTGTTATAACCAAGAGAATTGGGAGAAGGCACTGGCAAAAAAAAAAAAAAAAGAAAAAAGTGGGCTGTCTTCCCTAGAGGTATCCATGTCAATTAGACTGATATCATAAGCTTTGTCAGCTGGAGCAAAGCTTAAAATAAATTGGTGGGGTTTGCTTTTACACAATGTAATTGCAAGTATTTGCATGGCTCTGGCCAGGAGAGCTCTGGACAAACCCCTGTTTGTCTCTGTGCCAGTCTGGCAGTAGGTTTGGTGCAAACTGGTGTCGAATCTCCTGTCTCATTTTTCATGTGAATATTCATGCAGTAAACTAAAAGATGCTTTTAATGAGTGTTTGAGTGAATATCAAAGTAACCCAAATAGCAGCATCAGCACAATCAAAATGAATTTGTAAATTGGGGAAGAGGAGGGGGAAGGGGAGAAACTGATGTTTGCGCTTCTTGCCATGGCTGTCAGATGTTCATTTGGATGACATATGTGAAATGTAGTGGCAACCTGCATCTAAATGCATCAAAATTAGTTGGAGAGACATGGCCAGGTGCCAGGCACTGCTTGACTGCAGACCTACCAACTGCACATCAGCCTCACATGTGCCATGAGGGGAGTGGGGAGGACCTGCCAGCACTGAGATGGGTCACTGGCTTTTCTTTCCCAGGTTCTGACACACCTGGGCCCTCATCACTGGAACAATGCATTTTTTTGCTAATAATCTACCTACCTACGTGGTGCTCCAACATGTGACAACTGTGGTGGTTTGTGTGACTGAGCAAGCTGACATTTTTAAAAGAATCATCTATTCCCAGCAGCATTTTTTAAAATACCTTTTTACTCTGTTATATGCAGTTTGGTATGGGTTCTACTTCCAAGAGACTGACAGAAACCTTTGGATAGAGCATCTCTGCAATTGCTGGGATTTGGGATTATTCTGTAGTATAGTCTTGGTGCAGTTCCACATACAGCTTGACCTGACAACTATTTGGCTGCATTGTCTGTGACTTTCAGGAGACAGGTCCCACTGACTCTGCAGACAGTTCCCAGTTCAGATAGTTCCAGCCTTGTGTCTCTTCTGCCAAGCTCCTGAATCCCTCCTGCACTGTTCCTCTTCATCTCTGTAATTCTGAAAACAGGAATAATTAGTATTTGCATTTATTAGAGCTTCCCACCCAAACTGAAGTGAGGATTCCCTTCTGCTGGTCACTGTAAATGGCTGGTTCTCAGCCTAGGAGGCTTCTCCGATGGCTTTGTCGTGGGACAGCGTTCCCACAGACACCACTGACCCTCCAAGAAGTTAAAGGTGTAAGGAGTCACTACGTTACCTCCAAAACACTTCCAAACTTATGTAATTCTGCCCTGGATAAGGTCATTCTTGTTTATGGATTTCTCTCAAATTAAATTTCCTCTGCCATTTTCACAGCTAAATGTTACCATGATAGGCACAAACATGGAAAAAGATGGTATTCTCTTGTCTTCAAAAATCCTGTGCGTTCACGGAAAGAGTCAAGTCAGCCTAAAATTGTGCTTTCTATTTGCCTACACCAATAATATTCCTGGAGGAGAGACAGTCATGGCTATTTCACAGAGACTTTGTGTTTAAAGAGGTGACATTCCTCTTGGCAGTGAAATGGCACTTCAGGATGTGGATGGCTTCCACAGAAACCTAGAGAGGAGGAACCTACTGAGAGTAGGCAAAGGACTTCTGGGATAATGGAAAAGATCTTCACTTTGCAGAATTGCCAGAATTGAAAGAATTCCTTGGGATAGTGCATCTCAGTGTGGGGAGTGCCTGCCTCTTTCACATAGAAACTAGGTGGTCTGTTTTTGTCATGTTCTAGGTATGGTAAGTCAGGGGGTTTTTGTTTGGGTTTTTTTGTTTGCTTGTTTTTGTTTGGTTGGTTGGTTTTTCTTTTTTTTTTTTTTTTTTTGGTTGGTTGGTTGGGTTTTTTTTTGTTTTGTTGGAGTTTTTTTGTTGTTTGGGGTTTTTTTTAGAACTGACAGCAACAGGGATGAAGAAAATGGGAAACCATTTCACTTTTCTCATAGTGCTGGTAAGGAACAGGTAATGTACCCAGGGCTGGAGATGGAAATTGTCAGGACTTGCCTGGAAATTCACGACATACTGTAGCTATGGTAGATAAAGCTGAGCAGCACAAGGTATCGAACCAGAGAATCAGAGAATCATTAAGGTTGGAAGAGCCCTGCCAGCCCATGGAGTCCACCCTGTGCCTGATGCCCACCTTGTCCCCCAGCCCAGAGCACTGAGTGCCACATCCTGTTGTTCCCTGGACACCCCCAGGGATGGAGACTCCACCACGTCCCTGGGCAGCCCCTTCCAATGCCTGACCACCTTTTCAGTGAAGAAAGGATAAAAGGATCATATAGAATACCCCAAGACGTTCCGTCACCTGTGGCAAGGGGAAACCTCAAACTTTCAACAAATCTTTCTGTTTCGTGTTTCCTGTCTCACTCAATAGAAGCCTTTAAAAGCAATCTGAATCCTGTGGCAATTGGAACAAGACCTAATCCGTTTTGTGTTCCTGTGACAGAAGAAGTATAACCCTTGCAAATGATCTGCTATTAAATTCATAGGAAATTTGGAGCCTGTTGTTTTGTGCCCACCCCTTATCTGTCTTTAGTCATCCGTGTCTCCATCAGTGCTGAAAGGCAAATAGCATGGAAACAGAACCACACTTTGATGAAGGCAGATGTTCCTGGAAACTTGTGGAAGAGACCCACTGATTTGTAGCAAATTTAAGAACCCAAGACCATGAGAATCCCAGTCAGTCCGAGGGTCTACCTAGTTCCTATCTCTAACAGAGGGGGAGTCTTTGATGAGGAGGAGTATTTGAAGTTCATTTCTTTTCACAAATAGGACATTTAGCCAATGTATTTTTGTTTAATTCTTGAAGAATGCTCCTAAACCCTTGCCCAATGCCAAAGAAAGCAGAGCAGTGTTTTCCATCAATCTGCAGGATGTCTGATTGAGCTCAGTGGTACTATCTACCTGTCCAAACTAACAGGCATAACAGTTTCCAGTACCGGAGCATCCAGAAAAATTCATGCTCCACAACTACAGAGACATACGATGACTGGAAGGGAATTTTGACTTCTTTACTGTTACTATTTTAGAAGTACCTGGAGAAGAGATTTAATAAGTGTCTCAAAACTTACCTCTTGCCCCAGAAAAAAGTGTACTTGAATTCCCAAGTTTGAAGCCCTGCTGTAATTTTACAAACTCAGCAGTGAGGTAAAGTTACTGTTTTCAGGAACGTGTCCTCTTCTGGATGGGCAGACTCAGGAAGGCAGCGGGGGGACACATCAAATAATTTATTTATAAAGGATTGTCTTCTGTTGCAGATTCTTATACCTCAGCCATAAAAATTAACTTTCTTAATTGGCAGAGAGGGTGGAGGGTTGGTTTTACACATGCTGGTAGACATGGGAACACCATATGACGAAAATCCGAGTAACTCCTTGAGGGCTCCAAGTTGGGCACTGAAGGACACTGAAGGAACCTGGATGAGAGCAGTGCTTGCTCCTTCTGCCTGTGTTTTCTGGGCTATATACTTAATAACCTCACAGCTTATTCAAGGACATTCATGGGACCAAGAACCAAAATACTTCTAGGTGAACTTCCCTGGATCTCCATCTCCTGCAAATTATCTTTAAATCTTACAGCTTTGGGCATTCTGAAATACCATTAGACATATCCAGAGAGCCCTTTGGCCCTTCAGGCCTCCTAGACAGCTCAGTGAGGGACAGCAGAGGTTATTCTTTTTTTGGAGGGATGACTCACATGCATGCCATGGGCAGAGAATCAACTATTCCATCGACTAAGATCCCCTGTAAGCTGTCCAAGCAAAGAAATTGGCTTTAACTATAAAGGTAGCTGGTAGTCTGCCCTTCTCTTGGAGGTAAGAGGAGTTGGAGAGCTGCCACTGTGGGAGTGTACTTCAAAAATAGGGACAGAAATGAGGAAAATGTTAAAGCAGAGAGTAAATGCCAGTTAAAGAGGCTGATACAAACACCTCTGAAGGCTTGGTGCTAACCCTGCACAGCAGATCTCAAGGCTAGCTAACAAAAGGCTTGGCAGTCAGCTCGGGAAAAAAGTTTATTAAGAAACATGCTTCTTAACATTCAATTACATCGGATTATTTCCAAAACAGGGAAGTTTATCTCTGAGTTTAACAAGCAATTTAATAACATGGCTGTATCCACACTTTGGCTTCTGAGGAAACTGGGAATTTCTTCCTCTGTCCAATATCAGGGTTTGCTTGTTTTTGTGCAGCTTCCTGAGATATTGGGAGTCTCCAATCACTGCAGGATTGCATCTGCTTCTTACAGAAAACTCTAATCAGGAGGTCCCACAGCACTGGCGTGTGGACAGTGTCTTCTGCTGAGCTTCACCAGACGAAGCCCTGAGGCACAGCAGGACTGTGGGAGAACAGGAGAGATGGTCTCCAGTACCAGCTCCCTAGAAACTGAAGGATTTTTCATTACAGTCCCCAAGGTTGTATCTATTCTGCCTGCCCTGGAACACAGAGTCACAGAGAGGCAAATGCTTGAAACATTCACAAGACCTGCACATTGGCTCTCCCTTAGGAAATCCTTCCCTGGGAGGGTGGGCAGACCCTGGCACAGGGTGCCCAGAGAAGCTGTGGCTGCCCCATCCCTGGGAGTGTCCAAGGCCACGTTGGACGGGGCTTGGAGCAATGTGGGCTGGTGGGAGGTGCCCCTGCCCATGGCAGGGGGTGGAACAAGATGAACTTTAATGTCCCTCCCAACCCAAACCAATCTGAGATTCTATGGCCCTCTGAGCAGCATGGGCACAGGTAGCTCTGCCTCCAGCATCTTCAGCTTGATACTGCTGAGGTTAAATTTGCTGTAATCAGAACAGCAAAGCATTTTGGCACTGGCTGAATAGAAACCACGTCACTGGTGGGATTCTCTTGAACTGTGTGTTTGTGATGTGGGACTTGCACGGACCAGACCTGCTGCTGTTTGCTGTGGGCAGGGTCCCTGGCAATGTCTGACATGGAGGAACTTGGTTCATTCTCTCAAACAACACCTTTCTGAAAAGCACAACACCTGTCCTTGCAGGTAAAAATATCATTTGGGTTTTGTTCTGTCATAATGCACTTCTAGAACCAATTGTCCTAGAAATCCTCTTCTTAAAGGTCATCATAGCTTTCTGTCCTTTCTTTCACACAGTTATGTTTAAGCCTTGAGTTTTTCTCAGTTTTTAGTCATTTTTGTAGCTTTAACCTTCCACCTGCCTGGTTTACTTCAAGGCACGCTTCAAATGTCCCAGCCATAAAGACTTTAACAGGATGTCCCTCCTGCAAGTAGCAGTTTGCAGCAGTAAGACACCCAGAGACCAGGTTTTAATCAGCCTTGACTGAAGACTAAAAATGATTCACTCCTGTCAGCACTGGGCAACACAACAAACAGCTCTCCAGCAAATCACTTAAGCAGAAATATGTTGGCATGTTTCTATAGCAACTAAGGAAAAATATTTCACACAAAAGTCCATCTGCTGCAACAGAGAGGGAAATCTGGCCAAGGATCCCGTTAGAAATTAATCTTAATTTGCAAATTTTATTTTTGAAAACCTCACGCAGTCACTTGCACAAAAAGGCAGAATTGTGAGTGAGAGGAAAGAGAATTGATTTTTCGAGAGAGGCTGCCAATTAAACAACAAGCTGATCTTTAATTTGGGAAGAAGTGATTGTCTGAGGACGAAGAAGCCCAGTGCATTTGAGAGGTATCCATCTCCAGGGCTGTTTACCAATCAGGCTGCATCACACCATCTTGCACGCAGCGTATTTGGAAACACACTTTATTTTTGCAAAAGAGCTTAGTAGCAAGCATCCAACATTTTTTTAAAAAATCATTTTTGTTTGATTTACTTGTAAAGAGTTACTCAAATTTATTCAACCATATAAAATGCTTTGTAGAAGCCATCAAAGTGAGGAGATGGGGAAAAACCAATGCTATAATTTGGACAGCAGTGCATTTTATTTGATGTGATGTCAACACTTCAAAGCCTATTGGGGCTGTGCTCAGGAGATCTGAAACATTTTACTGGGTGCTTGGTGTCTGTGCTACAAACCACCTCCAACTATAGATTCTCTTGCACAATATTCGCGTGCTGCTGCCAGCACTTCTCTTTTCCTTACTAGCTGCTTTCTCTGTCTCCTCAACAGAGCCTCAGAAATAAATTTTAAAAAAGAAATAAATTTAAAAAAAACTAAACAAGAACAGCAGGGCCTGAGAAGGCCAGGTCTCTATGGACTGTGTCCAGGAGAGGGGAAGTCCAGCTCAAGTAGACTCTGTCACCCGAAGCTTTGTATGAAACACTAGATGTGAAGAGACTTCAGGAAAGGGTGACATTTTTATGTCTTATGTCATGCCTACTAAGCCATTGGAGAGTGTCCAAAGGAGGCAAGAGAGATGGTTCAGGGCCTGGAGGGGAAGCGTGTGAGGACATTGAGAGCACTTGGGGTGTCCAGCTGGAGAAGAGGAGACTGAGGGGAGACCTCATTGCAGGGACAACTCCCTGGGGAGGGGCAGAGGAGGGGCAGGCACTGATCTCTGCTCTGTGGGACCAGGGACAGCACCCAGGGAAGGGCTGGAGCTGGGTCAGGGCAGGCTGAGGTTGGATCTCAGCAAAAGGTTCTTCCCCCAGAGGGTGGTGGGCACTGCCCAGGCTCCCCAGGGCAGTGGGCACAGCCCCAAGGCTGCCAGAGCTCCAGGAGCATTTCAATGATCCTCTGGGGCACAGGGGGTGACTCTTGGGGCTGGTCCTGTGCAGGGCCAGGGATTGGACTGGATGATTCCTGTGGGTCCCTTCCAGCTCAGCATGTTCTGTGATTCTTTGATTCCTTCTTCTGGGAAATGTCTTGGTAGCATTTCTGGATGATTTCATGGCTGCAGCTCCTCAAACAAGAGGCTAGTGGGTTAATGACTGCTGCGTCTGCACAGCCCAGCTTTCTCAAGTAGCCAAGGAAGCAGCCTAAGAACATAAGAACATGTTCTTTCTGCTCATTCTATATCAGACCAAAGTCACTTTCTCCAAATCTGAACTTCAGAAAGGCCTGAAGAGCAGCATCAAGACGCGTCACTTCCTCCTATGCTCTTGAACCTCCAGCTGCAGCCTCCTCCGAGATTGTACTGTGTAGGCACTTGTTCTCCAAGGCTTTCTGTTCCATAGAGATGTTCAGTCTCTTCTTGAAATGCAAACTTTTAGCACCGTTCTCTTCTGAAGGTCTCTGAGAGAGAAGAGAGACACTCAGCTACCCAGAAATTCCTGTCATTTCACAGGAGACATGTTCAGATCTGGGAAAGGAAGGGCACTGATGAGGTACGACATGCTGTAGAGATCTCCAGACTGGTAAATGAGTAATGGACGTGAGAAAAGGCTAACCAAAATGTTTGTTGTGGGATCTGTCTAGGAAGCAGCTAAACTTTCTAAGATAAAAACTGTGTAAATAAAATAAGGCTTAGTTGGTGTCAGTTATAGGAACAAAGTCCTGTGAGGTTTAAGAAGTCCTACCATGAGCTGGTGCATTTCACCCACTGAGCAAGAGAGGAAGTAACACCAAGCCAGCTAATCCAGAGTTGGCATCACCAGCATGACAAAAAATTTGCATTTTGATGCTTGTGTGCCTCACAGATCTCATAAGACCAGTTCAAACCTTGTGTGACTCTTGAAGACCAGGGCATGCAGTCGATGGTTTTATGCTCAGGCTCAAAGGGAGCCAGTCAGTGCAGGCACAGAGCTCAGAATTCCAACCTCAGCTTTCCTGGCCATCCTCTAAGGACATTTCCTTTGTTCAGCTTTGGTGCCAGTGACTCAAACACTGCTGTTTGATTACAGCTCTGATTCCTTTGCCTTACCACTGGCTAATGCAGTTTTGCTGTTCTCCCCTCAAAGACATTTCAAAGGCAGTGGGTTGTGATTGTTGTACCTATCATTTCCTATCATCTCTTTCCCCAGCCATGGTCATGTTTCATCTCTGCCGTAGTCCAAGTGCTGGGTGGAAACCTTGAGTGGGCAAGTGCTCAAAAGCCTTCCTGCCCCGAGGAGCTTTGGCACAGCCCATCCAAATTTGGAAGATGGATTATACCATGAGATTAATATTTGTACATATAACATGTTTGTGATTTTAGTCTCTTCTTAGTCATGATTTTGGCTTGTCTAATATAATTTTTTTGGTTGGATACCAGAGCTGCCGTTGAAGGATAGTTCTGGTTCTTTGGTTTAACTCTTGGGAGCAGCTGTAGGATTTCTTTATTATAACTGCAGCTTTCTCAGAGCATTAGAGGATTAACATTTTCCATGATCAGTCAGTGATAAATTCAACACCAGAACAAACAAAGAAAACCTCAAAAAATCTGGCTCTATCTTTCATTTTCGAATTGTCTGGGTTAAATTCTCCTATAGTAAAAATTGGCATTGCTCCTCTTTGGTGGAAAACCAGCCAGAATGGTGGTGCACAAGAAACTGAGAGCTCCAGTAACCTGTTTGGTGTGTTCCCAGTGGAAGGGCAGCATTTGTCTGGCTCAGGGGTTGCTCAACCAACTCTGTTCAAATTTACTGGGTGTTGTACCTTCTGGTGGAAACTAGAAAACAAGGATGAAAAAGAATTTTTTCACTAGATCTGAATTATGAGCCCTCAAAAATTTTTTTCTGGCATGTTTATCAGTACACTTCCCTTTGGTTTCTTTGCTTCCTCAGTGTCTAAGAATGCTGGAGATGGAGACACAGAGTGGATTTGGTACTTGGTTTATCACATCGTTGTAAATTGGCTTTGAGTGCTGTGAGACACTTGCATATAACCTTCACACAAAGGATTGGATTGGAAAGACTGTAAAATTTTCCAAATATTTTTGTACATCTACCACATCTTTGCCAATTTCTGTGCCCTGAGTGTGTCATGTCATAGAAGCACTCCAGCTATTTCTGTCTGCCCTTAATATTTTGTGCGTCATGAACCCTTATTAATTAGGATATTAATTTCCATATGTAACTTTGGAACAATGCCATGCTGTGAAGTAGCTTTTCACACATGCCATTATTCTGGATTTGTTCACTGAACCCTCCCCCTGATGCTGTTTCTTACAGTGCATTTCAGGTAGAGTTTGGGGAATTAAATTTGGGTGGGGAGAACAGGAATTTTGGGAGGTTTTACAGAGTGTCAGGCTATTTCTTAAAATGCTGTTGATCTATATTTATTATTTCTGGTTCCTGGGTACCAAATGATTTCTGAAGAGCTTTTTGTTTTTACTGCTGGAATTGCAATTTTCAAGAGAGTGTGTGCAAATGTACCTCCTGCTCACAGCAGTTCGTTAGGGGGGAACTGTCATGTGTCTGTCGTGTATTATCTCTTGCATATGGCTGATTTCTTGAACAATACCGGACTCATTTCTTCTACCTGACTAGATAAACAAGCTCCTTCAATGCTAGAACAATAAAAATAAATCAAAAACAACCATCCAGTTTATGCAGAGCCAAGAACCAAATTTAGAAGGGGATGGAGAGAGACTATTTACAAGAGCATGTCATGCCAGGACAAGGGGGAATGGCTTCATTCTGACAGAGGATAGATCAGATATGTGGAAAAAATCCTTCCCTGGTAGGGTGGGCAGGCCCTGGCACAGGGTGCCCAGAGAAGCTGTGGCTGCCCCATCCCTGAAAGTGTCCAAGGCCAGGTTGGACGGGGCTTGGAGCAACCTGGCTTAGTGGGAGGTGTCCCTGCCCATGGCAGGGGGTGGGACTGGATGATCTTTAAGGCCTCTTCCAACCCAAATCTTCCTGTGATTCTGTGATTCAATGTCCTTAGATGTGCTTACCAGTACCTGACACCTTTTCACAAAAATGTCCAGCAAGAACACAGATTATGGTGTGAAATCCCTGTTGGCTGCAGATTTCAGGAATCAATCCAAAGCAAAATCCTGTTCTACATTGCAGGTTTACATCCAGAAGTGAACGGCCATCCAAACACCAGGGACAAGGGGAGTGGTGCTGCACAGTTTCAGGAGCAAAAGTTGTCCCACATCTCTTGTGTTGACATAAAGACCACTTTGATTCCTTGGGTAAACACGGGGCATCTTTGCAATCTGTAGGGTCAGGATAGAGCAGCTACAACCATGTTTATTGGGGAATATGAAACTTCTTTAATTTTCAGGTCAGTTTGGCATTTTGGAAAGAGAATAAGGCACCTCTTTGACTTTTAAGTGAATAAGGCACCTCTTTGACTTTTAAGTGATCTGAAGAGGAATGTACTTGATACAGGTGGTAAGAATTATTCTTGGAGTTCTCAGATATTCCAGGCATACATCTATTTTCATCCCTCACAAGTGTATCCCAGGTGAGAGGGGTAGGGGCACCAATTACGAGGAAAGCCATTTTCCACAGTAGCAAAGGATCTGAAACAAGTCTTCTGCAGATTAAGCAGAACAATCTCCAGGGGTTTTGCCAAAAAAAATTTTCAGATTTCTTCAGGATTCTAGTCATGGTATGTGATCTGAAACATTTGCCAAGAATTCAGCAGAAAGAGAAAAGTTACCCTAACCCTGAAGGTTTGAACAGGGAGGTGGTTTGTGGCTTTCATGGGATTGCATCAGAAGTCTGATCTTCCCGGCAAAAGATATTCTCTTTGCAAACAATGAATCCCCTAAAACCACAAGTGCCATGAAGTCAAGCAGCATGTGGCTTGGATAGGAGCAAGCCAATTTGTCAACTTGGTTTCCTTCAAAGAGAAGGAAATAATGAGTGGAAAAACATTGAGATAAAAAAGAAAAACCTCAGGATACTTGCTGCAGATGGATCCTCCCAAAGCAGAATAGAACCTCCCTTTTACTGAATGGAACTCCCCTGTATTTGCACTTAAACAGCATTACTAGGCAATCTGAATAATAGAGAGTTATAGTGTATGGTTATTTTTTGCCTGGCACTGGGAATGTTATTCTAGGTAATACAGTATTTTGTGGGAATTTCAATTTTGTTTTAGAATCCAGTCTAAATATTGTGATGAATTTCTAGCAGATAGTCTCAGTAGACAAATACTCTTTACGAGGTGAAACTACCGCTATGGATCTGGGAGTGACTGTGCTTGGCTCCTGATGTTTGGATCCCACAGGCAAGGCTGAGCATCCATCCCCATCTTACTATGTCATTCAAATTGGTCACAGGAGAAAAAATTATTCTTTGAAGCAAAGATTTGTTTCTTTACCTACTATTACTAAACATGCCCAACACTGTCCTTTTCTCAACAGCAGTATTAAAAGCATTTGGAAAAGTATTCACCAGTTTTACTTATTTAATTTCTGGTTGCTTTGCTCTTCAGGACATTGAAAACGGGACTTTTAAAAATATTCCAGTCTACAGAAAAGAGCATTGCCTCACCTAGACAGTACTTGCAATACTTGTGGGTGAAATTTTGGCTTCTTGAAGTTATGGAGGTAACAAGAATATTTAGGTATTGCCATAAAGATTTGGTGAAAGGTGCCCTCCACAGGAAAAGCAGAATTTCTCAGTGGCTTTGCTAAGATGGAAACAGGAAAACAGCTTTTTATTCTAAAAATAAACTGAGTAATGCAAGTCACGTTATTCTGCATGTGCAATGATGATGATTTCAGTCTGGAGGTTCTTTTTGCTGTCTCTGAAACTGAAATCTTCAAAGTCCCTCTTGCTGAAAAGTCAAATTTTCATAAATCATTGAAAGGTGAGCATCACACTGCAGTTTCTGCTCCCAGTTGCTTTAACTCAGGGAATTCCTCTTTCTTGTCTTTGAGCCTTCTTTGGTGTTGCCAGTTTAATTTCAAAATGTTTGAGTCTTGGTACAAGCATCAGGGAATTTCTGCCCACAACTTCATTGTTATCTTTAAGAAATTCCACAGAACTTGTAGCAACAGAAATCAGCAGAGAGGTTAATTAACATCAGAGGAGACAATTGGAATTGATTTTAAGGATTTTAAGCAATCCTCTTTTGTGTAGGGTTTGCTCACACTGACCCTCTTCTTGGTTCACGTTGGCTCCACTTCATGGATTCACAGAATCACAGAATATGCTGAGTTGGAAGGGACCCATAAAGATCATCAAGTCCAACTCCTGGCCCAGAACAGAACTGTTCTCAAGAGTCACACTGTGCCTGAGAGCCAACAGTGGTTCCCTTGTGGTGCCAGGTCTCAGTTCAGCACTGTGGGCTCTGGCCAAGTGTCCTCACACAGCTGGGTCATCTCTGAGAGATGTAGCCTTTGTTAGAACCATTGCTCACAGTCCTTGTTGGAGACACTGCTCTCAGCTCCAGCTTTGGTAACGACAAATCAAAACAGAAACTCCTTCTCTAACAAGCCAAAGATATCATGAAAATGGTCCCTGGGTTTAATTTTCCCTGGAAAGATCCAAACTATGTTGTCAGCTTATAAGCAAAGGTAGACCTGCAAACAATTCTTTTTCAGTTTCAAAATAGCAAGAGCACGGAAAATGGGATTGATGGCAAGAGAATGGTGAGTATCACTGAATAATACCAAATTGCACCCTGAATCTTTTTCCTCTTTAATAAAATAACTAAAGCAAACAAATACGGAATCCATTTGGCAGAGGGCTGGATGGTGACTTCCATGCCAGCACTGGCTTGTTCCCACTGGGTTACTCTGAACATCTGAGACTCCCACATTTTGAGTTCAGTGCAAATTCCCACACAGGTTGGCTCTTCGACTCACTGAAGAGCAGACCTGGGAAGTCAGAGCTAAAAAGTTAGGTTCTCCAGCAAGAGGTTGTAACAAACCTGTGCACTCGATGTGTCAGCCGTGGAGACAGAACCTGCAACCATCAGGCCTGGGTCTTGTTCAGCACGTACAGAATTCCCACTGGCTATAAAATTAACTCTTGAACTCCTGTGAAAATCCCGTAAAGAAGTAGAAGCAGTTGTAGCCCAATTTTTCTATACATAATATTTGTGTTATTTAGTTCCAACTTAAACAATATCCCACCCAGTTTCTGAACAACACAGAGAATGTGGGGATGACACAGTGGAGGGTAACCAGACATCATCAGTCATTGAGTCAGCAGCAGCGTGGAGATCAAGACAAGCCAAATGTGGAAAGTAGAGTGGTTTATATACAAATATGTATGTAAGCAAACTTCTCCATGGACAGCCCCTTGTCACGGGGGAGAAGCTTGCATGCCCTTATGAGGTTGCAAGCTGTACTGGTGGTGGTTCATGCCTCTGGTAGGGTCTCCCATGCTAGTCAGGTCTCAACTGAAGGGTCAGACAAAGTGTGTCCACGGGCAGGATGGGCTCGCTCGCCCCTCAGCAACCATCCTAGGAGAAGGACAACTCTTACTCCAAACCCGGGCAGATGGAGCTCGCTTAGCTCTGTAAGGCCATCCATCTGAGAGAAGGATACTGTAATCAAACCTGCATCCCGAGGACTTCGCTGTCACCATCCAAGCTCTCCAGGCCCTGGCAGATGAACCTTAGGAGTAAAGGGTGGGGCCAGTTCTGCGCATGCTGCGCCTCACCTAAAAAATCCATTGCACAGGCTCTAGGGATTCTCCCACACTTGCAAAGCCCTGCAGCGACAGGTGAGGGATGAAATGGCAGGTGAT
>VWZF01005812.1:9147-23142 GCA_013396755.1 Sclerurus mexicanus
GAAGGATCCACACTGGAGAAATTTATGAAGGACTGTCTCCTCTGGGAGAGACCCCATGCTGGAGCAGGGGAAGAGTGAGGGGAGGAAGGAGAAGCAGAAACAATGTGTGCTGAACTGACCGCAACTCTCATTCTCTGTCCCCCTGCGCCACTCAGGGGGAGGAGGTAGAGAAAACTGGGAATGAAGTGGAGCCTGTGAAGAAGGAAAGGATGGGGGGAAGGTTTTTTAAGATTTGGTTTTATTTCTTATTATCCTACTATGATTTGATTGGTAATAAATTAAACTAATTTCACCAAGCCAAGTCTGTTTTGCCTGTGACAGTAATTAGAGAGTGATCTCCCAGTCCTCATCTCAAACAATGAGCCTTTTATTATAGATTCTCTCCCCTGTCCAGCTGAGGAAAGGGAGTGATAGAGCAGCTTTGGTGGACGCCTGGCATCCAGTCAAGGTCAACCCACCACAAATATCCAGTATATTTTGAGCTAGTTTGAGTAGCTTTAAAGGATTGAAAATAATGTTTTAAATTTTCAAAGGCCAAGGGAGTATTAAAAAGTTCCAAGCTGACAGAGAAAGTAGAGGAAAGGAAAGGCAGAAAAAACCCCACCAAATGAAACCCAGAAGGTACTGGTACTGGTTTCATGGGGAAAAAGTAATTAAAAGCCTTACCACAAAAGAATTCAGCTTTCAAAAGTCCCTTTTCAATCCAGAGTTTGAATGAAGCCAGCTTTAAAAAAATGCATAGGAACATCAAAGAAAACATTAAAAATGTATATAAAATATTTCTTAAAAATATAAATATTTCATCCCAGAAAACACACAATTTTATCTGATTTGTGAGTTAAGTAAAAAAACCCCACCCTTCAAGAGTTTAAAATTACACAAGATTCTTCCTATTTGACTGTGATATGTGCCTTTAAGAACCAAGTTTAGCTTTCAGAGACTGGTACAATGAATTATTCTGGCCTTTTTACCTTTATTACCAAATAATATATCAACATATGACATTATGGCTTAGACATAGAAATGGAGGGTGTTGGGTTTTTTTAATGGAGTATCATCATGATTCTAACTCTTAATAAAAATCATAACAGTAATGAACCCTTCCAAACCAAACTATTCACATTTTTTCAGTTTCTAAAAAAAGTGGATTGATAACATATTACCTTTCCATCTACACCCAGTTCAAAAGAAGTACTGGAATACACTGCAGAAAGTTCTGTTATGTCAGAACACCTGTTAAAATACTTAGATGAGATAGAAATCCTGTTTCTGCACAACTACAAGTTCTAGTGTAGTCTGAGAGCACCCTGCAGGTGCAAAGGCTATGCCTGTTTTGTACTTATCAGATTCATGTTTTAAATGATCCTTGAAGGAGCTTTGAATTATTGGTGTTACCATATTTCTCCAATGTCAAGCACCTAGTTGAGCAGAACCAGCAGTAAAGAATTGTGGTCAGTTGACCTTGGCTGGATGCCCACCAAAGCTTCTCTATCGCTCCCTCTCCTCAGCTAGGTAGGGGAGAGAAAATATAACAAAAGGCTCGTAGGTTGAGATAAGGGCAGGGAGAGATCACTCACCAATTGCCATCATGGGCAAAACAGACTTGACTTGGGGAAATTATTTTAATTTATTAAAAATCAAATCAGAGCAGGATAAAGAGAAATCAAAACAAATCTTAAAAACATCTCCCCCTCCATTCTTCCCGGGCTTAACTTTACTAACAATTTTCTCTATCCCCTCCCCCAGTGACACAGGGGGACAGGAAATGGGGGTTGCAGTCAGTTCATCACATGTTGTTTCTGCTGCTCCTTCCTCCTCAGGGGGAGGACTCCTCACANCTTGGCCAGCAGTGGGTCCATCTTGGAGCCATCTGGTATTGGCTCTATCAGACATAGGAGAAGCTTCTATCAGCTTCTCACAAAAGCCATGCCTGTACCTTCCCCTTACCAAAACCTTGCCACACAAACNTGCCTGCTCCAACATGGCTACCCTGCAGATTCACAAGTCCTGCCAGCAAACCTGCTCCAGCTTGAGCTTCTCTCCACAGGTGCTGCCAGGAGACTGCTCTAGCACAGGCTTCCCACTGGGTCAAAGATTCCTTCTTGTATCCACCTGCTCTAGTGTGGGTTCCTTCACAGGCTGCAGGTGGATCTCTGCTCCACCATTAACCGCTGTGGGCCGCAAGGGCACGGCCATGGTCTTCACCACAGGCTGCAGGGGAATCTCTGCTCTGGCACCTGGAGCACCTCCTGCCCCTCCTTCTTCACTGACCTTGGTGTCTGCAGTTGTTCCTCTCCCCTATTCTCACTAATCTGTTTGGCTGCAGTTGCTGTTGTGCAGGGGTTTTTTCCCTGCTTAAATATGTTATCCTAGAGGTGGTACCACCATCACTGATTGGCTTGGCCTTGGCCAGCAGTGGGTCCATCTTGGAGCCATCTGGTATTGGCTCTATCAGACATAGGAGAAGCTTCTATCAGCTTCTCACAAAAGCCATGCCTGTACCTTCCCCTTACCAAAACCTTGCCACACAAACCCAATACAAGAATAAACTACTGGACTACCTCAAAAATAATCATAATTGAATAAACACTCTAATAGAAATGCGCACACAAAAATTTGATTTCCATTTTGTTCTAAACCTCTTAACAAATGTAAAATGACATAGTGTGTTCCTATAAACAGTTAGAAAAAACAAGTTTGCTGTCAGACTTTCCACAAGGTCAAAATAGTGCTTTTATTTTACAATATACACAGCAAAACCTCTGTAGATTACAAATAGACTAGGTAAGAAAAATCTGACCAAACAAAATCCAGTGTCAGTAATTTTAATCTCTGTTTTTCTTCATTTTTCATAACAGTTTTTTTCACAGTATTACTTGCCTCAGCCAAGACATACATTTCATGAACTCTGATGCACATGAGAATTAGAGAAGTGAAAGAAGGGATTCAAAGCAACTCTGTCTCTGTTACCCTTCCAACACAATACTAAGCTCTGTTTTGTCAAATTGAAGACTGTTCACAGAAGTCACTTGCTCATAACAAATAATTTTCTTCTTATACAATATCTTAGGTCCACCATAATATTAAATAATCTACAGAAGCCAGGCAAAATATATATAGTTTTTTCCAAAATTGAGGCATGCAACAGAGGCTTTGTCCTTTGATTCTGGAAAAGCATATTGTCAAAATGAAATTAAAATAAACACCAATAATGTCATACCTAAGATTTTTCTTTGCCCACCTCCTGTTCCAGGAATAAAACACTGGTCATTTGCCTCATGCCTCACCTTTAGGCAGTCACCTAAAGTTAGACTTTGTATTTACTTTACTGTAAGAATGGAGGTACATAGGTTCATATTCTGAAATCAGGCAGGCATGTGATCAGAATTGCATAGTGTGAATATGTAATCAACTCTAATGTTTAGACTTTATACCTACTTTAACCAGGGAGAAAAAAATACAAAAAAAGAGACAATCAAAGTAATTATGGGAATACCTCTATCATGCAATACATCCCACTATAAATACAAAACTACTAGTACTACCACTAATAATAAAAAATCAAACTATAAAATAAGATGGTCAATTTTTACCTTTTTTTAAAAATCACAACTAATTTGCTTAACAATTAGCCAATTTTCTAAACCAAATCTGAACTGTATAAGAGGAAGCTTTCTTGCATTTCAGACATTATGACTTTTACCACATAAGAAGTGCAAACTAAAAAAGAGATCAACAAAATCTTTAGAAAAAATGGCCCATTTTAGCTGATGGTTTCTTAATTCATGGCAGTAAATCTTATTTCAAGCAAATCTTGTGAGTTAGTAGAAATGAACAATGAAGCATAAGACTGAAAAGTTTTTAGCAATTTCACATAACATAAATGGAGCATAACTGGATCAGTCAGTTTCCCAAAAAATGTTTACTGGGGGAAGGAAATATTTTCTTAAAATTTCAAAGAAATTTTAAGAAAATATTTCAATCTGAAATTATTTCAGAATTGAATGCTGGACTATCTAAACACATAATTTGTACAAATGAATGAACTAATTAGGAAGTTAACAAATATTTTGCTCTAAGAAAAAATTATATTTGTATTTTTATATATTATATTATATATAAATACCCATATAGCTATATAACTACTGCTAATAAAGGAAAAAGAATCATTTCAAGACTGTGACATCTCACTCATTACCTTAAAATAAACTCCAGACCTCTATTACATAGAAAAGTTGCTCAGGGAGTGTTTCACATTTTTATTGTCAGAATGCATGGTCACATGAATGTTTCTTTTCAGACACTCAATAAGAAAAATAACTGTGACAAACATATCTAAAGTAAAAGAGGAAGAATACTTATAAAAAAGAAACAACAATAACAGAAAAGAAAGCTAGAAACATCTTCCTATAATTATCATACTTTAACCCCTGCAGGAACCATTACAAAATCTACAAGAATCTGTAAGCAAGTATTTTCATCACCCATTCTCTCTACTAGCAGTAAAATGGTGGAATTGATAAAACATGGACATCACACTCCACACATATGCTCTTGTATATGAATTCTCACTTCCCATTAGCAAAGGATACTTAATCACTTAAAATATTATGTTTCAAAAAAAATAAAGTGCTTCTCTTAAAATGAAATATAAAAGGAGGAATGAAGAAATTTTAATGCACTGCGATATGAGTAGCTAACATTGAGTTTTCAAATTTATGCCTACAGTACTCTATATCTGGCATATATATTCCATAATCAAGGTCCTATTCTTTTCAAAATTAAATTTTAGCACATGCATGAACTTAAATGTGATTAATTCATTTAATCTTTGGGACTTGCAGCTGTTCTAAAATGATATTTTCAGCTCTCTGAGTGACTCTGCTGACCTACCTTACCTCTGATAGACAATCATTTTTCCTACACTTGGAAAAAATATAATCTAAAAGTCACTTCTGTTGGTGTAAAATATGAAATAGTAAAGAAGAATATAAGAGATGGACACAAATAATTTACAAAATCATTGGAGCAATACAGACAAATGCAAGAAATTTCAGCTCTAACCAAAAAGTAAACAAAAGAGGGAAGCAAAACAGTAGGAGGAGTTACTACAATGACAAAATAATGATTTTTGAAAAAATTTTGCTTTAACTGTAATGAAAAATTAAAACAGTAGAGAGTAAGACTATGGTCACAGGTAAATAGATAAAAACTTTATAAGGTCAAATGTAAAAAGACTGGAGAGAGGCCAGCTAGGCAAGAGAGGAGTAAATAACTCACAGAGGAAGACAGTTTAAAAGAAAAGCAGTTAGGGATAGACAGAGTTCTGTTTAGGATTGTGGAAGTTCATTCTTTATGAAGCACTGAGGAAAAAATTGTTCATGGCTTTATTGAAGCCCCTAAAGCTCTTTGATGCAAATCCTCATGGGAGAAAATATAAAGCTATTGGGGAGACAGTTTTTACTTCATGACAAACAAGGCTCATGAACAAAAAAAAAAAAGTAATCTTTAATTTCTTTATCTGAATAGATGTTAATTGATTACAATACTTGAAATCTTACTACACTCTTTTCCATGTTGGCTTGTTTTTAAGTAGTCTATTTCTTGCAGAAAAAAAATTACATCAGGAGCTTCACAGTATTAGAAGCATTTAACTGTCAGCAAAAATTTTATTTACTGGGTAATTTTTCTTTATTGTTGTGTCTGAAGGAAGACATCTGAGAGTACTAGGAGTACTAACTAACATGACTAACATAAATCCCTTTTTCCTGCAACCTAAGGTAAGGTATATGAGGGTGGTCCTTTACTCCAACCAATTTGTTCACATAACTCTAATGTTTACACTCTATACCTACTTTAACCAGGGAGGAAAAAAAAATTATGTGAAATTACTACTATGTTGTTCAACATGAAATTTCACTGAACAGATCCAAAGCATTTAAAACTCCAAATTGTCTACTTGAGATGAGAATGTATGTAATTTGACTCCATACCTGCTCCTGATGTCTTGCTTACAATCAAATCTACTGTTTGTTACAGTAGATTCATTCAACAGACGAGGAGGGGAAGCTGTAAACTTTGCCTTGAAGACAATTTCAGTACAATTTTGGACTTAAAAACCATTTTCCCATACATACTTGCTTATTTTAACTTTTAAACACTCCCTATAGGGAAATAGGCTTAAATAAAGAAACAAGTTCAGCAATAGAACCACTCTTTGAAACTTACAGCAAAATTCTTGATCTACAATAAGACATGATTGTTATAGTTTCAATACTCGTTGGAATTCCTTCCTAAAAGCTTGGGGGCCATGCCTTAGTATGTAAAATGGTTAACAAAGGGCAAACTGAATATTCATATCCTGATGTGAATCGCTTGGCTAGGGCCTTTTGTTCTGCTCTCTCCCCAGGCCAGGAGGGGGAGGGAGAACGGCTTGGGGAGGCGGAGGAAGTGGCCAGGGGGCTGCTGTGCTTTCCTGCTCAGGTCAGCAGCTGCAGGAATCGGCGGGGCAGTGAGGCAGAGGCACAGCGGTGTCCGGAACCACTGGATAGCTGGGACTTTGCCCTCTCATCCCTGACTCGACCGCTTTTCCATCCGGGGACATTGTGAGAGCTGCTNGATTTTATGTTTTCAGTCTGTATAGTTTCTTGTAACCTGTTCTGTTATTATCTTACTCACATTAGGTATCTTGTTATAAATATTTAACAAGTCTCATTGGAAATTATGGACATGTACTCAAATAAGATTTCCTGCCTGATAACCACTGCTGAGTGACATCTTCATGACAGTCTATAAGAAGAGGCAACTGTCTTATGGAAATTACATTGAAAGGGAACAATAATGGGTAAAAGTGGTAGTAGTTCTTTAGTACAGTAGTACGTTTATTTAATAAAACTTCTGTAACATCAAGAGAGAAAAAATAAAAAGCCATCCTTCAGCAATGTTAGACATGAAAAAGATAGAAAAGGAGAAACAGAGGACTACATTACCTGGAGCAATGACTTCTAAGCCACTATGGAAAACACTGGGAATGTCAGAAGATAAAAAAATTAAAGTTAATGTTTTAATTCAGAATTTGAAAGGATTGACGGGAACATAAATACACAGGTCAGATTTCTAAAAAGACAGTTTTAAAAAAGATTTTAAAACATATATCTATATCTTAGATTTTTAAAAATTCAATTGTTGCATGTGAGTTACTACTGTACATTCACAAAAACTTTGCAGACATGCAATTTTGAGAATAGCTCAAGTCCATTTCTGTAAAAAATAGGACCAAAAAAAACCCACCTAAGGCTTTTCTGTATTTTATAAACTGCTTCTCCAAAACTGAAGATGCATATAAACACTTCACAATTTCTGGTTAAAAAAAATGGAAACACAGTAACAGTTTACTCAAAGGGAAACTAAAAACCCAATCTATAAGCCACCATTTCCTATGTCACATCCCTAAAAGAAGAGATAACCCTCACCTATTATCTTCAACCTCAGTAGAGCTCATATTCTGAAATTGACAAGACAAAAAAGTGTGATGAAAGAAGTTCTGAGACATTACAATGTAAACAGTAATGTTTACATTTCTCAATTTGCTTTCACTATTCTGATAATGAATATTTCAAATATCCTAGATTATTATAATATAGGACAATGAATTTCAGACTCTGCCTCTTTAATTATATTGGTAACTATGAAGCCAACACAACACTGGAAGAACTAACTTCCTTAACTTAAAACATGCCTCTTCCTACACTGGTGATATTAAAATAATCCAGTCTGGATGTCATTTTTTTTTTACACTCTACAAAGATCCCAACTGTCTATTTAACTGGACTTTTTGAATTTGATAAGTGTCACTTCGCTCTCTTTTCATTAGGCTCAGCCACACAAACATCAGTTTGAGCTGTAGTTTTCTAAGCTATTGTGCAAGACGAGTACTGTGCTAAAAATATGCTGTTACTCAAACTTTGAGATATATCAGAAAATTCATTCTCTGGAGAGAATGAGATTCAAAGTAATAGGAAGTGCCCTTCCTGTGTTTTTTAGGTTGCAAGGCTAATGAGTTTACCTTCAATGGAGGGGAAAAAAGGGGGGGAGGGGGAGAGACAAGTTGCATTTTTAATTTCCCTGAATTAAAAAAATACCCAAGGGTTTTTTTAAAGGAATTGCATCTAAAACATGGCAACTTTGGCAAGTTGTACTTTACTCCACACCTAGAACTGATGGAAATGATTGTGAAGGAGCTGAGTGCAAAGATAGACTCGCTTACTTTAAGTGAAGTTATTTTTATATAAAGTGAATAGCTCTAATTAGAAACATATACAGCTATGCCACATCTAACTAATTCACTGCAACTATATAAAAACAGCCTATATACATTCAACACTCAATTTGAACAATAACTGTAGAATATATACTTTGCAGTATAATACAAGAAAATAATTTATTGATTTATGATTAGGACTTTCATATACTACAGCAAAGTGACTATCAATACCAATTTAAAAAAAATGCGCACTTCACAACTAAGTTTTCAAATCAGCTTGTTAGGAAATTCAGTGCTTTATGTACAGCAAAAACATGGAGCTGAAATACACATGCAAATTTCCTTTTTAATACTAGTTATACACTTCATTTTGAATGGAAAATTTCTAAATGGAACAAAAACTGAAAGAAGTTAGGTTAATCAAAGATAAACCTTACAAAATGCTTTAAATGTATTTTCTCTAAGTTTCAATGATGTCATCACTTTCAAAAGAATTTGCTTATTCTAAGGCCTTGTATCAAAAGTTTTATTTCAGAATATACTATCACACAAGCAGATATTCCCACCTACTTTTTCAATACTTTTTTACCCCCCACATAATATCAATGGAAAACCTTAAGTAGTACTGGTATAAACCAGAAAAATTACCTAACTATCCTCTGGCCAGAATATGAATTGGGAGGAAAGGAAAAAAGATAACTGAAGTCCCAGGCAAACACCAGCCTGCCCTTTACCTTCTTGCTATGACAAACCCCCCAGACATCTTGTTAAGAACAGCACCTGTGTTGTCAGGGCAATGCAAAGGGCGGAGAACTAGAGGCAGGACTGGAAGAAGCCCTTTTCTTCTAAACTTTAGGTAAAATATAATTTGTATGTGATTTATAATTTTTAGAGACCTTCAGTACATTTCCTAAAGATAAAAGAGGAAAAGTTTCAGCTGTGTAAATAAACAAAAATCTCACCTTATTATGTTCATACTTGTATGGTATTTTGAGGGTATCCATGGCTCTGATCATGGCCTGCATTGCTGTAAATATATTCTGGTACACCAATTTTGTAAAGCCCCTTTTGTCTTCATCAGAGTAACCTGATCCATGAATGATTCTCATCTGTTTGATGAACGTGCTTTTGCCACTCTCTCCTGTGCCTACAAGACAAATAAGAATATACTTCAGCCACTGGACGCAAACATGACTTCTGCACAAAGCAGACAGCTTGTTCAGTGCAGGGCAGAACACTGTCAAGTGGTTATGGTGCTTGCTACAAGGACCAGTTCAATATCAAAACAGCAGTAACACAGTAACAACTGAAGCAATGCAAAATTAAAACTTTTATTTTGAAGACAAAATAGAAGTAGAAATAAAAAAGATAGCAATGAGTTAATAACTAAACTAATAACTAAAACAAAATATACTCTCCAAAAAATCTAGAATACACCACTGTGAATTTAAAATTATAAGCATAAATTTCCATTCCTGAAGATATAGTTCTCAACTATAGGGAATTACTATAAGATGTTCTATCACAAAAATTCAGAGTAAGAAAAAAGAATTAGCTTGCTTGGCCAACTTTCAGGACATTGTTAAGCAGCAATACACAACCAATAGATAAATTTGTCAGAAAGCCAAATAATATAACAATTACAGTTGTGCATACTTCAACCTCAGAAATATATAAAATCAGCTTTAAGTAAAATTTGGGTCATATTTGTTAATGGAAAGTCATTACTTTCTTTAAATTTCTTTGCATCTTTGTACTTTATACAAAGCACAAATAAATTTAAAATTCTGCATGTTTAACAATTTAAAGTTAAAATTTGTTTGTTTGGAATTTCACACAAAATATATCACACAGAATTTTTTCCTTGGACCCAATTCACTCTCTCTGTGATTAGAAGATCTTATCTAAGCAAATAAATCATATGAATAATTTATAAGGAGGAATTGAAATTTAAAGCAAACAGTTGCACAGCCATATGAACGCTGTATGTTCACCTAGGTACTTAGCTCCCTAAGAAATGCGATTCATTTACCTGTGCCCAGTATTTCTTAGCCTTTCAGCCTAGATTTTATTTTGATCATTTTTATAAAGCTTTCAGGCCTCATTTATGATCTAATATTTGGCTCCCAGGACAAAGAACGCCTTATGTTTTATATGGTATTTTAGGTGTTTCAGAGTAGTGTATTTCACAAGCAGTGTAATGCAAGGTTAAAGCATGATTCTGTGCTTGCAACTCTTAAGTACTTCAGATAGTACACCACAAAATATAACCTTGAAGTCTCTAAAAGATTTTGTCTTTACTATGCATGACTATTCGTTCAACTCCTGCTTAATTTTTTTGCTAAGGCCTGATGTATGCTGGGAGCAGCACCATTAGGTCAAAGCCAAAGCACCAGGTAGGCAGGATAGGTGGCCAGAAAGAGCTAAAGAGCCATTATACAACCATTATCACCTGCAAATTGTTGTCTCCTGCAGCCATTATCTTTTGTCTGACAGTCTCCTCAGAATCTGCTAAATTATGGAAATGGTATAGACCAAATCGCCAAGCTGAAGAGTATAAAACATAAGCTTACCCAAAAAGCTTTTGAAGTGGCTCCAACAGCAGCTAGACTGCTGAGGCTTTCGTGCTTTCCAGTGTGATACAGGAGATGCCTGCACCATGATGGAAGAGGAAGGATGAGCACTCTCACTGTTGACTAGGTAACTAATTCTTTTATTTTGCTCATATGTACACAATATTAAGAGTTATGGGTTATAAGTTATGAAAATTTATGACTTCAATGGTGAATAAGTGAATTCACATGCTAGAGTAGTCTGGGCAAAAGGGAATTGAGCCTGTTTGTTGTATTGCTTAATGAGACCATGATATAAAGTTTAAATCATAGAGTATGTTGTCCTGAAAATTTGAGATCCAGACCATGACACTGTGGACTGTGTTTTGAAACCTTCAGCCCCACCTCCCACATGTATAAACCAAACTTTTAACATAAGTCTTCCTTACAAACACATTCCCAGAAAATCAAGCACAATATTATATACAGGCCTATTTTACTTTTATTGTGGAAACATAAATGGTTGTTGCTACAATGAAACTTCTCCAGAGTTGAAATGTTAAACCAAACCTGCTTCCACAATCAGTCTTCACTATGATCCCCAGACTGCTGTGATCAAGAGCAAAGCACCAAATATACAGACCATCTCTGCAGGGCATTAACCAACCACCAGGATGTAATCTACCAGAGGGGAGAGAATGTGTCTTTTTTTCAGGAACTTATAAAATTACAGACCCAGACAATGTAGAACTACTGCATGCTAAAAAAAAAATCATCTTATTTTTTCCCTTTTTCTGAAACCTACACAATGGAATCATGTTCTTATATATATGAAATGAAATAAAGCACCATATCACACGTTGCCTTAATTCTGTAATATTTTCCATTTTTTCCTGCAAGATATGTCAGACATTTAGTACAAGAGTCTGTTTGATATGAACCCATAAAGTACAGAATAGTATATGGTATGCATTTTTTATAGGACTGACTCTTATTCAGGTTGGACATTAGAAAAAAATTCTTCACCAAGAGGGCTATCAAACATTGGAATAGGCTGCCCAGGGAAGTGATTGAGTCACCATCCTTGGAGGTATTGAAAAAACGTCCAGAGAGATGGTAGATCACAGAGTGTTTCTTTTATCACAGAATATTCTGAATCAGAAGGGACCTGATGCCTTAGGATTTTATATATTTGTAGATTTTTATATAGCTGTATAAGTTTCTCACATTTGAGATAGCAGGTAACGGTTTCTAACTTTGTGCCACATTCCTGAATTTCTGTCTCAAGGGTGAGATAGCAGCCAGAACATCATGTTTGGGACACATGTACCAGGACTAGAATAACCAGACATATTGTAGTCAAAATAAGATAGAAGACCCAGGACTCCAAGAGGAGGTGTTCCAACAGGGCAGTTCTGGGGGTGGCACCAGGGGTAAGGGGTTCTTGGGTTGGATGTAACCACTAGTTATGGTAATTAAGTAGTGTTATAAATTTGTAAGACCCCTATACTGGGCATGCATCTCTATATACTTTGTACACTCAAAAGCTTTCAGTAAAGAGCTGCTCATAACTTTACCCAGACTAATATTGTCTCAAAAGTTTTTTCTTGATTTTAGGCAACAGACCCACAAGGATCATCGAGTCCAGCTCTTAAGTGAATGGCCCGTATTGTGTTATAGTTTCAAAATCTTTCATTGAATTTTTTCTCTCCCTTACCAACACAGCAGTTTTGGAGTTGAAGAGCCAGGATGGGATGGCTTGCTGAAGCCCAGCCCCCACTACCTGCTCCCAGAACTAGCTAACAAAGGGATGGCTGATAGCTTTGCATTCCAACTTGATGGCTGGGGGAGGTGAGGGAGGAGGGAGAGAGGTTTTTCCTGGTGTTGATCACACTTCACTCCTTGGTCTGCATGGGTGTTGGCCGCTGTTTGCTGGGCTGGTGGAGGCACTGGGAGGGGGTCTTCTTTCTGACCTGCCCCCCAACTCTGCGTGCCCTGTGCCGTTCTTTGGAGAGCGGTCGCCACTTCCTGGATTCACTACAGACTCCTCGAGGGGCCAACATCATCTGAAGAGGAGTTGCTACCCTTTCCCCCCTCCCTGCAATGCTTTTTTCAGACAAGGGACAGTAGGAGAGGGTCTTTGCATTGCCCACGTGAAAGGTCTCAGCCCATCCCTGTGGCCACCATTCCCACGTGAGTTTCGGAACCAACGCCTGTCCCTGTCCCCTGTCTTTGCTTGGCCAGAGCCTGTGAGTCACTGCAGCTGCTGCTTCCCGAGGCATGGCATCACCTCCTGCTGTCCGTAAATATAACTGTACTCAAGGGGCAGAGATAGATCTTGATTTGTTTGAAAGTTTTGGTTACGGTGTTGCTTTTTATTCTGTTCTGTTTTTTGTTTTATATATATATATTTGTTGTAAAGAACTGTTATCCTCTTCTATACATTTTCTGATTAAAGTCTCTTAATTTCAAAGGTTATGGTGGTTTTTGGGTAGAGGCTCCCTTCCTAATCCAGATAGATATCTTAGTTTCTTTTAAACTGAGACATGGGAATCAGACTCACAACCTTGGCGTTATTAGTACCATGCTCTAACCAACTGAGCTAATCCTATGATGTGTAGACACAGTGCTTAGGGACATGGCTTAGTGGTGGACTTGGAAGCATTAGGATTACAGTTGGATTTGATGATATAAAGGGACTTTTTCAACCTAAATGATTCCATGATTCTATGTACAGGGGCAAAGTGTGAAAAGTAGTCCTAGTAAAAAAAGAAAAAATGGAAAATTTCCATCACAGAATGCACTAAAATAGGACAAAAAAATATGAACTAGAGATCTAATAGAAATTATGGGATTGCATAGAAATTATTAGGAAGTAAATAAAATCATTTTCAGTACAATATACAGGAACTTACAAAATCTTAACATTAATAGCTTGATTGTTATGATCAAGGAGAAGAAAGTCAATATTTTTATAGTTACTCATAAAAAACCCACACAGAGAGAAAGTTTCAAGTTGGTTTGTTTTTTTTTAAACTGATGCCTAAAATCCTGGAAGATAGGCACTCAGAGAAAACATTAATGGAGAAAGATAATACCTTTATTGGGAGTTTGGAGGATCTGGGCCTCCGCTGGGCCTACAAAACATGCGTTGATTCCACAAGGATCTCAATTCAGCAT
>VWZF01005813.1:0-33524 GCA_013396755.1 Sclerurus mexicanus
ACTGTATTGAAGTGCTACAAATATAAAGAACTTGTAAGCCTCATCATTATAATTTGGATGGTGTGTTCTTTCAACCAAATGAACAAACTTACTCTACAGTCCCCTATCACTGTTACTAGGAAACATTTGCCACGCTAACCACAGAAGGTACTCATTTACTTTTAGATTTATTTTGCCATGAATTGAAATCAAACACTTAATACTCTTCCCATGTCAGTCTGTTAGAAGATGGTGTGTCTGTGACTTTCAGATGATTCAAACGAAATTCACAGAAATTAAGGAACTGTATTATTAAAACAACACACTCTTCCTTGCTCACAGCAAGATCCTTCCTTTGGGGATGTTTCCTCAGCTGTGCTGCTGCAGAATGCAATTCTCTGACTACTACACCCCAGCAGTCTCGTGCTTCTACCACCTGCCAGCGGAAGACAATCCTAAAACTCAGATCACCTGCTGCTCTTGTGTGCCTTATCACCTCAGGATGTCACCATCTCTGTTTCAGCAGCTCAACTCTCCAGCTCCTTTTCTGGAGCGCAGCTACATTAGTAACTAACATAAACCTTCAACCCCAGAGGCCACTGTCAAACTGCAGGTATGCACTTTAATGACACCTGGATTCTATTAACCGGACCTTTGGCCTTATAGGCAACATTTAAATCAAATTACTGTGATTTCTAAATATGCTACAATAGTCTGACCAGCTAAAAGTGCACATACCTAGATGCTGAGTATAAAAACTTTTTTTTTTTTTGTACAATAGCCTAGAAGAGGGAGTGGAAAAGCCAAGCAGAGTTTCCATCCAGTCTGCATCCAAGGCTGCTTCTTGAACATCTGGGAAGAACTCCCCCAGTCCTGTCCTGACATGTGCAATGTGTTACGGCTCTGGGCCATGAAAAACACTATCTGGAACTTCACATGACACCACCGACTGAGTGCCTCTCTCTTCTGAAAGAAGTCTCACTAGGTTTCTGCTGACACTGGTTTTTCTGCTCCATTATGTTTATAATTCCCTATTATTATATCTGCCTACAGAAACTATGTCCCATGAAGGGAGATGCTGTCTAGGAACCCACAACCAAATGACAAAACTTGCTTGAAAAGTGACTTGCCATAACTTCCAGGAGGAGGAGGTGGTGGGGATCTGGGTCTTTGGGCTGCAGGGCGAAGCTGAGGACGTTTTCTCAGTAAGGTTTCAATTCTGGTAGCTGCAAGTTGGTAGATGTCCATAAAACTTTGAATCAGGTCCTTTGAAAAGTAAAATAAACCATCAGTGCCACGCAAGAAATTCAGAAGTGCCAAATAGTGTACTTCCCAATTCCTGAGGGAAGATACATTTTTTTATTAATGGAAGAAATCAAACAAAGTTTATATGCAAGGCAAAATAAACTGATAAGAATACAGTTGGGGAAACATAATTGGTTTGATGTGTATAGTGGAAGAATGTCCTAATTGCGTAATATTGCTTAGGTTGATAATGAAGTTAGCAGCATAAGAGGACAACTGATTTGGCAGTACAGGAAACTGTATACCTTCCCTAAGCAGTTGACATTATTGGTCTTCCTTAACACTAGTTGATCCAATTTTAGAAGTGATAGTTTTCTCTTCAGATCATATGAAATTAGCCTTTTGAGTGGAGGTCTGTAGTCCAGACAAAGTTCATACCACAAACAGGAATTCAAAAGAATTTTGCTGTTTCCCTTTCCTTCTTCTCAAGCACACTCCTGCTTTTCAGAATCAAATTACCAGAGCGGAAATCAATCCAGTTATTTCGTTGTGAAGTGTAGGAAACAGCGGGAGCACATGAACACCATCAAACCTTTTCTCATCAGAACGACCATCCAAAAGGTTTTGGTGTTACAGTGCTAGTGCTAGAAGAAGATTCTTACAGATGATAGGGCCTTTAACTGAAATGTGCTTCTCACAGACTAATTATAGTGATGCTACAGGACACGCCTGCAAACAATTCCACTGCTTTTAATAACAAGTGTCCCTAAAGTGAGTATTAACTGCTTAGCTCATTCAAGATTGCAGGATACAGTTTTTGCATACAGTGAAATTAAAATCAGTTCTTGGATTCCCACCTATAAAAGGCAAATTTTACAATAAAACCTCCATAAGGTATTTAGAAAGTTAGCAAACCAGCACAGCGTCACCAGAGATGAGGGAAGGGAGAGGGAGAGAAGGGACAGGGAGAGAAGAAGGGACTTCAAAATGACACAGGCTGTGAACGACTAATGCTGTTTGTGAAGCCCCCGAGTAACCCAAGTGTAAGTGAAGGTGCCAGGTGAACAAGAAGGGTGTTTCCAACACTGCCCCACCAGCGAGCTCCCCAGCACTGACGTTAATTACTATGTGTTAGTTATACCACAAGCACTTTGTACAAGTGTGAAATGCAACTTTTTATGCTTCTGTTTCTCTTCAGCTTCTTAGAAAGAGAGAAGGAATAGGCAGTCTTGCAGATGTTTCTACAATCACTGTAAGCTAAAGAAGAAGAGTTGGGATGGGACAAAAAAGGAAGCACCTACCACTAGTGAATTAGAAAAGCAGTATTTGAAAGCTGGAATTGACTACTTTTGCTCCCTTTGATTCAGACAGAAGAGCACAAGGAAAGATGTACACACTCACTTTCCCGCTGTTCTCTCAGGGGGAAAACAAACCCCTCTGCCTCAGCACTAGTGTGCTCTGCACAGCTCTGAAGACTAAGGGGGACTCTGTGTAGAACACATACCAAACGTCAAAACGACACGGAGGCACCGCCCTGAATCCATGTTCAGAGCTGAACTTATGGACGTTGTTGGTTAATTTCTCCTTCTTCCCCCTCATTGTTTCATCTGAACAAAAGTCATGTTTTGATACACACAAGTTGTTAAACCTACATGAACAAGATATCTCGTGTATTTAAAGACTCCAAGTAGCGGTTTCTTTTAAATTAGGAATGCTCAAACCCCACTGTTAATTCTGAAACTGTAGGATGAAAAAATCTGATACTGACAGAGAAGCAGCATAAAAACCTTGTCCCTTTTTTGGGGTATGTTTTTGTTGTTCTTGTTCTGGTTTCTTTAAATTTGTCTTGCTTATATTAAAAGGAGGAAAGGGAGAGGTGACAGAGGGATATTAATTTTCAAGTATATATGCCTTTCTCCATGTTCTTATCAGTTATTTAACAGCAAAATTACAAGTTCCCATCCTCTCTGAAGTAGCGTGTGCCAGAGCACTTATGGAAATTATTTGTCCTTCAGCCGTTGACTGCAAGACTTTGGAAGCTTTTTGCTCTCCACCTTTCAGAGCAATCTAGCTGCGTGTTCTATCTCAGATGCTAAAAAACAAAAAAAAAAAGAAAAAGAAAGAAACAGGGTTGTTTTAGACTCTAACCTGCAATGCTGCAGCCTCTGGCCTGCCCCTCAGTTCTTCCTCTGTTAGGCTCTCTATTTGCAGCCTGGGCAGCTCCAGGGAGAACTCATGCGTGGCTGCTGCAGCACTTGGCATCAAGGCCTGCTCTCTGACCTAGAAGGAAGAAAAGCAGCATCAATGTTGATTCTCCTTCAGACACATGAACGGGATGAACCAGGTCCCCTTGAGCCCACTGAGTGGACTGGACCTCAAATCCATGAATAAGCTTAGGACTAATTGATTTTTCATTGCAAATAACTCTCTCATTGAGAGTGCTGGGGAAGAATGCCACAAAGAAAAAACATCCTCCCGTGGTCTCACATGAGAAGGCCAAGGACGTGACATGGACATGTTACTGTACAAGCACAGCCCTTTCTGCATGACATCCACCTCAGAAGCTTAAGAGAAGCTGCCTGAAGGTGATGGTGAACAAAGCAAATTATCCATTGCCACATTTTGCTGCAGCTAAAACACACAGCTTAGGTTCTGTCTCTTTCTGTGAATGTTAAAAGACAGACTTGAAAAAGGTATCTGAAAATTGAATTGACAATGGTTTTGGTGAACACGGAAACTAAAATAAGGAATAGATTCCCATGTTCTAGGAATAAAAGATGTCATGGAAATTAACACCCTAAGCTAATAGAAACACCTTTTTTTCCCCATCTGTGCTGCTCTAGATTAAAAACAGTTATAAAACAATCAGTCATTAGAGCTGCAGTTAAAAAAAACAAACTTTCACCCAGATAACTAATATAGACAGCTTGGCTGGCCCTTCAGATAGTCCTATACCAGGGTAAATAGTACAAGTGAGCAGAAAAACTTAAGCTTCCTACTCCATTGAAAAAATGCGTTTAACTAACATCATGAAAGTTTCTGACCACAGGTTATTACTAACTGTTGGTTCCTGATCCAGTTGATCATGTATCAGAAGTTAAAGCAGCACACACAAAGCCAAATGTTTTATGGCCACCGTGCATGTGACCTCACCAGATGGACCTCTGCCTCACTCAGGAGAGAGTTAACTCAACAGTGATTGCCAGTTTTTGGCAGGTTCCACAGTCATCCCGTGGCAACCAGCAAGAGTACTCAGTGACTGAGCAAAAGTGAATTTTGCAGTAACTTTTGTATTCAAAATAAGAAGTTTGTGTACTGCAAAATTACATTTTATTTCACTATATTTTTTAAGATTAAAGAAATTGGAGAGGGAAACTTAAACTCTAAGGAAAGGAGGTTGTTTTAAAAGGGCTTGTACTCCTTCCTTGAGGACAAGCAGCTGTAACACTTTGTGTCTGGAAACACAAATCAGAGGGAACACTTCAGGTTCTTACCGCACGGAGAGTGGTTTCCACAGCTTTCATACGATTAATGATAAATTCTCTGTCCCTATTACAAGAGAAAAGAAAACAAAAAGAAGTGAATAGTTTCTAGAACTGAAGGTCTATCGATATGGAAATTAATTTTTTGGTACTTTATAACTGTCATGTCTCAATAAGCTGCATCTCTCTAAAAAATGACTGTGTGGAAATAGAGAGAACAACCATTTCTTCAATAAACAGAATGTTAAGGATTCAGCAAAGAGACACTTTCAAATCAGTAAGATAACTGCAAGCAAAATGCCCACCCTGCTTCAGCACTCAGATGCTGGAGCACTACGAGGGGATAACTGCAGCAACCACAGGATCGACTATTTCAAACTGAGAGTTTTCTTTTTAGGAGGCTACCCCTGAATTTCAAAGGGAGACGGATGTGCTTTTGCCTTCCAGCATGACATGAGCCAGGGCTAAGCCCCTGCCCGTGAAGGTAAGAATTGATGCTGGTCTGGTTTAAGGGATGTCCCCAAGGTCCCAGCGCTCACCTCTCTGCTCTGATCAGGGCACGCTCTGCATTTTGGACACCCTCTTGCAGCAAACGCCTGTCCTGCTCCACAGGGGTGCGAAGCCTCCTCTGGTGATCCAAAGCTCGGGCTCTTCTCATCTCTGACGCTGTCTCTGGGAGACTCTGAAAGCAGAGAGAAAGCAGAGCGACTTGTCAGCCCAAACAAGGACCTTCAGTTTATGCCACTGCCTATTAACCAAAGTGGAAAGCAAGTTGATGTCGAAGTAGATTGGAACCATTGCAACTTAAGGTTTTGTGAATTCTCTAGTAGAAGCATTACTGAGTCAGGACCCCTTGGTTTGTAGTATATTGCCTGTGTACAAATACGCTTTGGAAAACAAAGGGACTGTGGGCACTCCCATAGTGCCATTTCCTTTCACAGTCTCTGTATGTCTAAGCAACAGCCTGAAACATACATCTGAGACATCCAAGCAAGTTTAGGTACCACAAGCATTTTACCTGCAGTGGTTCAGCCTGGATCACAGAGCCCCAAAGACTTAAAGCCAGGTTTAGCATCACTTTGTTACAGTGCAAATGATTTGTTCTAAGGCGAAAACCTTTTCCGATTGAGGAGGAAGGAATGCCTTTTTCAGTTGCATGAGGTCAGAATGTTTAGCAGGGTATGACCAAAAATGCTTGAGGAAGCCACTGAGCTGTGTGTGCTTTCAAGTTATTGTGAATTAGAAGAGCTTCCTAATTTAAACACAGTAGCTGTTCTTGAATAATGCCACGTACTAACACCTCTTCCAGAACAGGCATCCCGTGTTCACAAGTCACTCAGCTTCAAAGTAAAACCAAACAAAACTCTTCAAGTGTATGCAACAGTATTAATAAAAGCAAACATATAAATAATGGAAATTATTTTTCATGCAAAACACATGACTATAAATGCATAAAAAGGAAAACTAATAAAAGGCAAAAAATTGTCTGCCACCTTCACCTGAAATGCACTCAGGGACAGAGAGGCTGCTGAGGAAAACAAGCCTAGACATCCCTGTCAGACAGTGGTCTTACAGGCCAGTGAACCCATGGTGTTTAAGTAAATCAAGCAATGACAGCAAAGACTCAGACCAATTTGGTGCATATGTGCAACTGAGAAGGTACAAGAGGGTTTTTCTCCTGCCATAAACTCAGTCCTCCAAGGAAACATCCCCACTAAACTCTGTATTGACTATCTCAGCATGTAACTCCTGGTCAAAGACACAGTAAGATGTCTATCATAACACACACCAATAGCTGGGCAGAGTTTAAACTGCTGCATTTGTGCTTTACGAGCTTCTCATGAACATCCTTATTGAACACCCCCATTCCAGCTGACTGTACTCTGTTGAAATGAAATCTATAAATCCCTTGAGGGTGTCTAAGTCACAAGAACATTTTCAACAAAGGCAAGAAACCTGGGTTGTTGAAGGCCAAACATATAATCTGCCCACAGTATCTCCTTCTACAAAGGAAAAAGGAACTCCAGTGGAAAGGAGATATTTCCAAGTACATCGGACTTCTAGTCTCGTGACATTTGCAAGGTGAGTGTTCTGGAAAATTCTCTTAGGAGTAGATTGATTTTGTACTTGTTTTTCAAAGAAACACAGAGCAAGAAATGGATAAAAAGGAAGTTCTCTTATGAGCAAGACGATCTTTAAATCAAATATACTTACATGCTGGAATTGCTCTTGCAGTCTCTGGCCTTTTTCAGCCTCTCTTCTCATCATATTCAAATTCCACTTGCAATCTTCAAGTTGCAGGCGCAGTGAGCAGCACTCTGCCTCAGCTACATGAAGTTTTCGTGTGTATTCAAGCACCACCTGCTGCAAGGATGCTACATTTCTCTGTTAGCAGAGAGAAACAAATCAATGTGCTATAAAATCAGTGTGCTCTTTTAGCAGGAAAAGAAATCACAGCTGATACTCAAGAAAATTAAGATGAAGCTGCCATTTTGTCCTCTGTCTCTAAAAGACAGGCACAAGTGCAAAAATGTCAACCTGTTTCACCCACTAATGGTTACTGGAAATTCTGTTTGCAAGGAAGCACCATTTTCACATAAGGCCCACAATAAAACACAGAACATGGGACAAAGAGTTTATCCTTCCACTCTGCTTAAACAGGAGGTTATCTTTACTGAAAGAAAGGATGGTAAACATGAGAACACAGAAAAACAATAAAAAAGAACCCTGACTTTTAGTTAAAGCCCAAAGCAAATTTGTACGTCTTAGGAAATGTAATTCTGATAGAACTTGAAAAATATATTTCACTTGGATACACCAAATCTCTTCTAAAAATCCTTTCACAGTAAAAGCAAAGATCCATTCACACCCTAATGCTTCTGGACTCAAACAACCTGAGACAAAACTAAGGGTCCCGTCAAGAGAGCCCCCTGTGACACTCACGCTGTGAACCGTCTGTCTCCATGAAGCAGCACTATAAATGTGCTTACCATAATGGGCAGTCTGTCAGTCAATCCAGCTTGCAGCGCCTGGCTGTTTATTCTGGCCAGTCCACGAGCCAGCCTCTGCATCAAGGAGTCCCTCTCCAGGCAAGTGATGTTCCTGGGCTGGTTTGGTGGAACTGTCCCCAGCATTAAGTTCAGCATGTCCATCAGTCTTGCAAAGCAGTTCCTGGCTGCACTGATAATTGAGCTTATGGGAAGCCGGGAGTTTGGATCTTTAAGGAGCAACCACAAAATAGAAACATCAAGTAGGTTTTTAGTTTCAGTTTCTACTGGTGTAATACTTGATTCTTTTTCAATTCTACGGCATGAACGCTGTAAATTATTCAGAAGTTGGAACCTGAAACATAGTTCAAACTTTGCTTTGAAAGGATGTAAATTCAAGTGACTGAAAGACACGTGAGCAAAGAAGAAAGCTCCTGAAACTGAGTGAAAACACACTTGATCCAATGGCAGTGTTCTGGAACCAGTTTACTCTTTAGCCTTCTGAGAAATGTATGACCTTCTCTCTGTCCTGCTACTTCCCTTCATTCACATAAATTATCCCTCCTCGAATAGCCTTTGTTCTGGGACAGAAGTGTTAGGGCTTCAAAACCCTACAAGTTAGCAAAGAACCAGGGATGGCAACAGTGAACATGAACCAAGGGAGCTTCTATCAGTTCTCACTGCGAATGAGTTCTCACCCTACAAGCACTCTCCAGCCTTCTGCCTTCGTGTGCTCAATGGATAAAATGTCACCAATTAAATAAAACCAATCTGTTCCAACAGTACAACTCTTCAGAGATACAAGCCAGAATAGCCTAGATAAAATCCTTAAAGTGGAAGAGATGTGACCACTCTGATTCCGCCCCCCCCCCAATATTTCTATTGCAAGAATATACTTTTAAAAGTACCTGGTGGGATAAGGATATTCTGTACTTCAGAGAGGGAACTGATTATTGCAGAAAGGAGGTTACAGCTGCTTAACCACTCAACTGTTTCAAGGCACCGAGCATCTTCGTCTGTATAATCTGTGAAACAGAATTGCAAATATCAATATAAGTGAATCCCTTAGGGATGGCACGCTGCTGTCTGCAGCTCTTTCAGAAATTGACCAAAATTAAGCATATAAGACACCAACTAGTCAGGACAACTTAGACTGGATTAAACATGCTTTCAAAACGACTAAAGCAGAAAAGTAGGTGAATCTCTACTTTGCCAAACCTTTTGGATACCGTCTCCCTTTGTAGGGGGAAGCACAGATTGGTCTGGCAACACAAAGGGACAAGCAGACTACACAATCTCTACAGAACATTTAGAAATCCTATTCTAATATTCTACCTGAATCAGAAACCAAGTTTTTGCAGGTTTTTTTTTATTAGTAGGAAATAAAGATTTTAAAATGATTATTAAACAAGAGGAAATACCTTTCCAAAAGATACATTGATGGTTAATCACCTGGGAACTTTACAAGGTATTTACCAGAGAGAAGATGCAGGAGCACCTAGTTCTGAAATCCATAACACAGATATCAAGGATATAAACAGTGTGAGTTCACGTGTGTGGCTGCAAGGTGACTTGCAATGCTTAACAGACTAAGCGTTTCCTTTTAGGGGGAAGTACATTTGTCAAGAAACCTAAAAATCCTAAATCCAGAAATTACGTTTGTCAAGATGTCATTAAACATCTCTACACTCTAGTAATAAGAATAATAATATTGCTCTTGCTTCATCACCAGCCATGTAGTTTGACAGAAAACTTATCAAAAGAAGAAAACAATTCGCTTACATGACTCATTGTGCCTGCCATGACATTCTCCCACACAAACTTGAATTCTGCTGCCTCCTTCTACGCCGCTTGTCCAGGTGAAAATGGAAGTCGAGAACCGGGCTAAAACTCTGAGCCTGTTGGCTGCCAAAACTGCAATCACGGCTCTTCGGAATACATAAACCAGGGCTCTGCCTCTTCTTTGTCTTAGTCTGGCTTCGTCTCGATCCGTTCCCTCTTCAGCAGGGAGAGCATCAAGTATAACCCTAATCTTCTGGTTGACTACTTGGTAAGTGTTGACCTGGTTCTGGAGAAGGTCTCTTTGGGAAGACATAGCACGCAGTCGGCCATAGAGAGGACACAGGGCACCTGACAAGAGTCCACAGGCTGCCAGGAGAGATAAACGCTCCTTCCTAGCACTTTCTAACGCATGTCTCAAGGAAGCATTTTCACGGGCGAGATTCTCCTGAGCTTTTTCGAGGGCATTAATTTTTTCCAGGGTTTTCCGCGCCGCTTCTTGGTGTTCCTGGGGTAAGAGGAAAAAAATCCCAAACAAACAAAACCAGAAAAAATGTTATTCAGATAATTTCTACCTAGACAAAAGCTAAAAGAAAATCATATTCTCACATTCACATACCACGCTAAAGTACAAAAAATTGTTAGTAGTGATGATGAAAGTATCTCTGGCAAACAGAGAATCAGATATATGAGACCAAATCAAAATTGGAAAATTCCCACCAAACGGATTCCTGATTCCTCACAACAACCCACTAGTGCTGTGACAGACCAGGGCAGGGCCAACAGCACCTGGCTGCCCACAATACAGTTTCATGAGGTGACTTAACAGTGGGCAATTACATGCTCCAATTTCACAAACAAGAGTGCTCTACAAGGCAGAGAAGAAGTTGGCGTAAGCAAGAGAAAAAAATTAAGGAAGACTCTGGAACACAGAACTAGAGACATTAAATACTCCATAGATATATTTTTCAGTGTGCTAAGACTTCCAGTCTCCAAATCTGCATCAGATACAGCATTCTTTGGATGAAGTCAATTGCTCTAAGTCACAAATAACAAGGCATATCTTTTCCTCTATTTCACAATGTTTTTAATGGAAACAGCTGTAAAGAATACGACTGCAACGACAGTGAAGAGTGGTTGGAGAATAAGAGGGCATTTTAGATTGCAAACAACTTGTCCAATGAGCAGTGATGACACTTTTACACTTTTGAACTACTGCTCATTGTAGTATCTGTAAAACAGAGTCCTTTGATGCTGTTGAAATCTACCACGGTAACTGCTCATTGGTTCTCAGGGTCAGAACGTATACACCTGCATGCACCCCAGACACCACATGGCTGTGGTTCTGCACAGTTCTGCAAAGCGTGACACTGGAAAAGTAACTACAGCCCTATATAATTCTTAAAATAAGCAAAAATCCATGAAGCATTCTGCAAACCCAAAATCAGAAGTTCACAGCCCCACACCTGTGCTGTTGCTCGAGCCTCTGCCAGGAGACTTGAGTACTGCAGTTCAAGATGCCTTTTTTCTTTCTCACAGTTTTGTTCCTGTGCTTTCAACCGGTCAGCCATGGTTTGAAAATCCTTCTCATGGCTCAGCTGAAGGTCCCTCAGAGTATCAGTCTTCTCCTTGCAAGCTCGTTCTAGGCGAGATATCTGTGTGACAAGCATTTAAAAAGAAATGATTTTGCCTCTTTAGTCACCTTTTTGCTTTAACTCTGTGTATTAAGTCAAGCACAGACTATTCCAGCATAAAGCCTAGACTGTAAGTCCTTCAATATATTCATTAAAAGTAAGGAAAATTCTTTCACACTTTGCAACAAAACTGAAACATATTGTGGAATAAAGAATTTTATTTGGTTTCAGTTTATGTACCTATTAGGCATACCGGTCCTTTAGAGATTTGCGATGATTGCAAATAATAATCAAAAAACAGTCCTTAATTTTTGTTATTGTTGTTTGCTTGTTTCCTGGAAAGCCAAGACAGTCCCGATTATAATTAAGTATTAAATCAATCTCAGGAAATTTCAAAATACAGAATGTTTTTCTCACAAGTAGCTCATTAGTTCATGATGTTTCAACAAGCTTTCAACCAGCATGAAGGGTTCACCCTGTGGTGCAGCACTGCAGCTGCCACGCAAACCAAATGGAGGGAGAGATCAAGCCAACAGTGATCTCTAAATGCACTTGCACTTTGTTATTAGAAGATATCGGCAAGATACTTTCCAGAGAGATCACAGCACAGACAGCACAGGTAACAACACAGCCCAAAATCCCAGAATGGCTGCCGTGCACATAAGGAGAGCCCCAGAGACCTCACAGAATCAGTAACAACATGAGGAAGCAGGAAACAGTAGGACACAAGCCCTACAAAAACCACCTACAGTACTCACTCCCTTCCCTTTACTCCTCTGCCGCAAAAGGGAAATAGAAATGTACATCAAATCTGCATAATCCAGATTTTCTACTACCCCACTTTAGTAACTTCCACTGACTGCTGGGGTATTTAATAAATGAGGGGCAGGTTTAAAATTATTCCGTTCAACCACAACTCTGTCCCTTACTCAGGCCAGAGGAGTGGTCACAATTCCAGAAGAGGAGAAATGGCTGAAAGAGCTTTTCCCTTTCTATGCATATGGAACTAAACATCTGGGCTGCCAAGGCGTGGGACTCGACTGTAGGACTGGCCTCACCAGCGGAGCCGGAACACAAACTGAAACCCTGCAGGGTGGCATGTTAGTCTCTGGAACCAGCTGACTTTTTTAAAGTAAGTCCTGAAAACGCAGGGATTTCTGGGCAGAAAGGCCACATAAGATCACTCACATTGCAATCACTCAGGAAAGTACAGAGTTTTCCTCAAAAACACTGGTAAGTTTTATAAAAATAGGTATTTCCTACGGTGTTTCTGATTACAAATGTCATTGTGCAAAGTTAAAATGAAACAAAAAGCCCCACACTGGCATTCTTTAAAATAGTACTTCTGAACCATAAATGAATATTTTAAAGATTCTGACCCTGGAGTAAGTATATTTTGCTTCTGAATGATGGTAAAATATAAACTTGCTCTATGAGTGTAAATTACTAAATTCCTTGAATTGCTTCATCAGTAGGATTAACTTTTTTTTTACTTTGGTCCAGTAACTATTATTATTATATTATATATGATATCATAATTACAATAATATGTTGATTATTTGGCTAATATCGGATAGTGCTACTGGAGCGTCCTGCACAGAAAGTGCAGTTTAGAGACATTGCACAGACTTCAGTCATCAAACTGAACCATAATTAATAGTATTCCATGATGAACGTCCAAGTTATTTTTGAAAGAAGACAATATCAGCGCTATTTAACGCGACCACGATGTGGACAAATGTCACTGAATTTCAGAGAGGTGCCCAAGGACACTTACCTTGTCCTGAGCCCTCATGAATTCTAAGAGCAGGGCATCAATACTGTCAAACAGGAGCGCACAAAGCTCTGCCTGAGACAGACTCTCCATGGCCCCTTGAGGCTGCCTTGGAAGCACACGGTTTTCCACCAAACGCTGGCACAACCTACGGAGGCTGTGCACCTGCCCCGTGAAACAAAATGGAAGATTAGCTGTGTGAATTAAATTAACCAGAGTTGTATCTCAGCAATGTTAGAAGCAAGAGATCCATCCTGTGTGTCATCAGGGAAGCTGCACGCAGCTGAAAACAAAGCCCACAGAGCTCATTCTCAGACCTTTATAAAATTCCTCAATTCCTTCTTCGCATTTGCAGTCATACATACTGAAGCCAGAGGAAGAAAACAGGTTTTATACCATTTGTCTCACTGGACACAGTCTATAAATGAAGTATAGAAATAAAGGCCAGTCCTGCAGGGGTCACAAACGTGACCTGATACAGATAAAACCTCCACGCTTTCAGTAGATGCAATTCATTCATCCGTGTTCATACTTCCAGGTACATTCACACTGTGCCCATTTCCAACACCTGCACGCAGAAAATTGTCTGATTGGCTTGGCAGCACAACACACTGTCACTCTACAGCCTTTCAGAAACTGCTTTGGTGTTTATTACACAGGGCTAAATAACTAGCCAAAATAGGCTTACAGCCTCAGCAGTTAAATCCCACAAGACATGTCTTGTTCATTTACACTGACTTCAGTCAGTAGCAAAATAAATAGATGCAAGTTAAAAAGAAACTTTCACAACAATAAAATCTGTCCCAACTGAGTAAAAAAGATCACCTTCAGGCACTCCTGCTTCTCAAAAAATACAAAAAGTCTTCAGGAAAAATACAAAGCCATCCAAGGAAATAAGTATCGAATCCCATAGGGGACCACTAATAACACTCTTCAGAAACAACACGGGATGTTTTTCCTCTTCAAGATGCTCTTGTGGTTCAAAATCCTTTCAGCAAAACTATTAAAACAACTGTCTCTATGAATATGAGAGTTCTCTTAATGGAGACAATCTATTCTGGGGCCTTTTAGCCTTCCAGTAACATCCTGTTAATTTTGAGCATACCCCATTTGATATTGCTTCCACCATCAGAAACCTTGACCATGAACAGAATTTGGTGCTGCCTTCCTGTCAGGTATAGCATAATTTTTTACAGCCAAATGCTTGCACTAAAGCCAAAATTTGTGTGAAATAGAAATAAACGAGTCTACAAGGGTTGGTTAAAAAACTTGACAACAAAGTTTTGGTAGAGACACAGAACATCCTTCACGGGGAATCATAATCCATATCTACAAAATGCCTTCCTCATTAGGGATGCAAACACAATTGACTCACATCCATACTTCTAAAATAACTGTTTTCTGCAAATAACTCTTCAGTTCAACACCTGCCATATCACTTAAAATACATTCTCCAATTCGCTTCTCCTGGGTATCAGCTATATTTACCCATGTTTAAAAAGAAAGTAACATAAGTAAAATCACAATGGCAGGGTTCTGCCACAGCTCAGCACAGCAAATGCAGATTATTTTCACAGCATGTTTTAAAAAGCCTAAACGGTGAGTGCCACAGGCCTTTTGTCTTACCACTGAACGGTCCTCCTGTAACACCCTGGAGCTTTCTGTGGGAACGCCCTGTCTCCCAGAGAGCTCCAAAACATTCTTCTTTTCCTCAGTCATCTCTGTCACTCGCTTGCGTGATGGGAAATGGTCTCTTTGGAATCTGGAAAGTTTCCACATTAAAACATTTTTATCAAAGTTCCTTGTGTCAGGTATACTGTAGACTTTTAAAAGATAACCAGTGGCTATGGCACTTATCACATTAGCACATCGTGTGGCTTCTGAAGTCACTTGCCATTTTCATGAAATGAAGAAATACATATTCCCTCTGAGAAAGATCTTCATGAAGTGGTTCTGCCCTTCTCAGTTACCAAGCCTTGTGTTAGATTCCCAGTCATGAATTCAATTGATTATTTGGATATGGCCTCTAAATTACATCTGAGAAACAGAAAACACGGACCAGCTTCTACGCAAACCAGCCAATTTCTCAACAGCAGGCAGAAAGAAGGTCACCAGTCTCCATGTCTTTTTTTCTCTAGTCTTCTCTGACAAGGTCTACTCAAGCACCCAGGATCAGGGAAAAGGGCTCAAAAATGAGAAAGACTGCTAGCAAGAGGTGAGGGTTGAGTGGGATAACTCCTAAGGACTCAACCCACAGAAACTGGAGAGCCCAGCTCACCTACACTCAAAGGGTCTGACACAGTTGGCCAATGGCACAGCAACGCTGCTCATTATCAGAGTGAAAGGTCTCAAAAATTGGTGCAGGTCCCTGGCAAATCAGAAAGGCAAATGTCACACCTGTATTTGGAAAAGGGCAAAAGGACAAACCAGGGAACTATAGAAAAGTTCATTTCAGTCCCGGAAGTGTCAAGAAACAAGTCTTTTTGGAGCAGAGAAGTCTTGGAGACTCATCACACAAAGGCTTAGAGACAAACTCATGTGACTCTTCTAGAAAAAGAGGAAATATACCAGGATGCCAAACTATGGCTTAGAAACAAAAGCCAAGATCCTCACACTGTCTGCGGTCCGAGGACCACAGTGGCCTTCAAAGGTAAAGACATCAATGGCTCTCCCTCAAGGTGTCTAGTGAAAGCAATCCCAATGTGAATGACATTCCCCAGTGTTACTGATCCTTGCATGTTTCAAAGAGGGAAAAGGGCACGGGAAACAGACGAGGCCGTACCCACAGAATTCCCTCAAGGGAACTCAGCATATTGGTGTCCTTCTCAGAAAAACCTGGATCTTCACTCCCCATCTCGGTTGTGCTCTGGACATTTGGGTGTCTGGACTAAGAAAACTCTCAGGATAAGCTGTTTCTGTTTCCTCAAGCTCTGTTAACAAAACCACCAACACTTCAACTGCGTTAACTTTCACAGAAAGGTTTGCATTCTCCGAAATCAGGGAAGATAATTTGGTTTCAAAACCTCAGTTGGCAGGAGCTGCCAGGAGTAATTGCCTCAATCAGGGATGATTGCAAGAAGTGAAAAGTAGTGTTTGGATATCAGACAAAATTTAGTCTCAGGTCCAAGTAACAGACAGAACAAATGCTTGAAGCAGGCATAAATTCTTATCAAAAAATAGTCTCTCAGAGGCTCAGCTGGAAGATCCCTCCTTGTGGATTTTCACAGTTTTTAACTAACATTACTATTTTAAAATTTAAAAATGAGATCTTGTGGGAAAACTCATACGGTGTGGAAAATTCCTGAACAGATGTTCTAGCTACCATTGAAAATGCTGCAAATTGGCTGACATTTTCTCTCTCCTATCATCCCTGGACCCTCAGAACACAGTTACACTAACAGCACCCTGACTCATTGCAGAAAGCCCATCCTGTGGCAGCCACGTTGCCAAGACAGCAGAAATGTTTCTAGGCAGAAAACCACTCCAGCTTAACAACATCAGTCAAAAAAACATAGAAAAGCCCCATGTTTCACTCGAGCGTGCTGAATTTGGCTGGTCCAACCTCAAAGAGGAACCTTGGAATATTAGACCTTGGAAGAACAGAAGAAACAATGCAGGAACAAGCACTGGAAGACCATTAGTCCAAGGAAACTTTTAAGAATGAAGGGAAGAGAAAGAGTCTAATTATAACATGAATTTTCCCATATTTTCTGGACAAATCAAATATGGAATCCTGCCAGAAAGAAGGGGGAAAATATACACACAGAAAAAGAAAGCCCTACATAAACCCAATAGTCTGTGTTCTCTTTAAGAAGTTACATACTAAAAAAGCTCATACAGTGCAGAGCATCTTGTTACATAAAACTTGATCCAACAGTCATTCCTCCAAACAGGTCTATTTAGAACACAAAGCAGCTTTCTTAAAACAAAACAACACAAACCCAATAAAATGCCAAATCAATGGTACAGGCCATCTCCAGTTCAAGGAAAACCAAATAACTTGGTATTTGGTCAGTGTTGCCTGTCAAAACGCCATGGAACTCGTGCTCAAAGCACAAATCACCAGACAGGAGGAGACTACAGGTTAACTGATGTTATTTTATTACCGTAGAGAATCTTGAAATACACTAATTAAGTTTCCCAGCTGGGAAGACCACATTCTTCCTGAAGCATAACCTTAGATTACTGCCATAATGCATTTCAAACATCTTCACCAACTTTTATCAGAAAAATTCTTTCAGCCATAACCATGAATCTGGAATGACTCTCTCAGGCCACAAACTTCCTTCCTTGTAGGAAAACCACTTTCTTTGGTTCTCCATACTCCTTGTGTGCATAAGTCAACATAAGTACCTATGTATACAGACCCAAATTACCCCAGACTGAAAGAGAGGTCAAGTCTGTATTTTCTAAGCTTTTCTACTACCTTGAGTCTCCTCCCACACCCTGTCTGTGCACCACTCACTTTTAATCTTCTTAAACTTCCTCTTCCCCCAAAGTTCACCAGAGACTATCCTTTATTTCACCTATTCCTCAGCTCTCCGTCTTCCACCACCATTCTCCTTTGGGAGTGTTTCTCACCCCAAGACATAATTGATTCAGCCAAGGAAGAAGACTCAGTGCTGTGCATCCTACATCTGCCAAGGTTCCAAAACTCCTCTGTTCCCGCAGACACATATTGTGCTGGCAGGAAAGGTGTCCCAAGTAATTTCATCTGCTCTCTCACACTTGACCCCTTTTCCTGATTTGTTTTTAAGCAATTAAATATGTTCACAATTATTCAAAAGCTAAAAAGAAAGATTACCCACTCTATCTGATTCACAACTTCTTGACAGGAGCCTTAGAGACTCGTCTAGCTCACTGAAGTGGAAAACAAGTTCTCAGAATAATACAAGGGGATATAGAAAACCTATCTGTTCTAAACCTCTCAGATATGTTTTCCTACACTCCTCCCAAACACCAGAAGAGACCGGCCCCCACCCTAATTAGTTTCAATGCTTTAGCTTTGGCAAATAACTGTAACAGATCAGTTATTATTTGTACCCATGCACAATACCCAGGTTACTGGCACGGACCTGTTATTAGTGGATGGCCAGGTTGTGAACCTTTGCCTTGGTTTGGCAAATTGCATTCCACTGTTTTGTTTTCTACTGAATGAAATTACAGGGAATGGAAACGAGGAGTGGGACTCAAGCTGTCTACTGCCATTTTACAGTGGCTTTCAAGGGAAACTTACACATCTATTCCTCTCTCACGTGCACTTGCTGACTCTCTGAAATCTCTTTGCCTCTCTGAAACTTTTGCTGGGCTGCCTTTCCTTGCATTCAAAGCATCTTCACGTTCTTGAATTCTTAGCTACCAAGTGATAAGAAAGCAATTCAAGAAAATTAGGAAAAACCATCAAGGTCTTTGGTGATGTTCTCTGGTCTGTTCTGCTTTACAGCTAAGTGTATTCCATAAATTCTACACGGAAGCATATACACAGAAAGCATTGAACACGTGTAAAAATGCAGTGATACATACAGTTCAAAACAGAGACAAATAGATCTGCTGACCAAAAGCACCTGTTGTTCTCCTTTGGTGGTGCCTGCAGCTTCCTGTTTTCAGTTATTAACATCATGGAAATTTCCCAGGGGAATTTAATTTTTCAAGTAGACTCGTGAAAGTGTGGCATTAACAAGAAAGGCTACACTTCCTCTCCGAACAAAGCACACATGGACTTGCTCGTGGAGTTAACCAAGGAAGAAAACCTTCTAGTTATTCATCCAGAAAAGAGAAGTCCCTAACTTCAGGGAATGTTCCCCTCGCAGTTCCTTTGCAGGTTATCAAACCTACTAGGTCTACCAAAACTAGGGCTGTCAAAAGGCTCAACCTTTGCCTCATCTCACAAATTTTATTCCTTAACATACTTCATCAGAAACATTCACAAACCCTGCACGAATCCTCCCCCCACGCTTCCACACTGCCAACGCTATTTTCACATTATAGAAACCTTTTCCCATGTGCTGTTCAAACACCACTCTCAAACTCACAGGACAAACAGCATCCACCTGGGAAACCCCCTTTATGTGACAGAGATGTTGGACATTTTGTTAATCAGGCACGTGGCATTCCAGGCCTGGCTGGGAGGTGCCATCCCTCAAAACATGAAGTTGTTCGGGGTGTCAGTGCTGGCTGAGATGGACAGCAATGGTCACAAAGCCTTACTTGAAGCTCTCTCAGGTGTCGCTCCTAATTTGTTGTGGTTTTAATTGCTAGAACTTCAAGTAAAATCATACATTTTTTACAAACAGTCCCACAGACTAAATGATTTTACTTTCTGGTATTCTGAAAAGGATTTTCTTCTGTTGAGAAACTGAATTACTTTAAGAATTGTCTCCATGAACGATGAAGTTCGCAGTCCAATCAAACAACTAAGCTGCCCCTCACTTCAATTTCTGCCCTCAGAACTTGAATCAAGCTGCAAGTTGGGATAATTACGAACATTATTGAACTCGGCAGCTCTGTGGAGTCACTGCTACAAAATCCCCACAGTCCATATCCATGCAGACTAAGTTGAAGACAACCCTCTAGCTTTGACTGTACAGCAAACCAGCTTCCCATCAGCATGCAAAACAACCATCTTTACAGACATAGAAAACAACTTCCACTGGAAAGATACCGAAAGATTTGTCCCTTAGGCTTTGTCTCCCAGATATTAACAAAAGTGAGCTGGGAAAAGCGATACAAGTTGCACATGGTTTGCTGTAAAATACTTCAAATACTCAAGACTTGGACATGTTTCATACTGGAAATGTAATCAACCTTAGCAGACTAAAATTGTCATGAATACATCAAGTCAACATGACTCGTAGGACTTCAGAACCTCGAAGTCTCTGAACTTTGCAGACGTGGTTTGACTGTGGAAGGCCATCGCAGCAGTCACCTGCACAAATCTGCTCGTGGAAAACATGGTTCCNCAACCACTAATGCAGTCACGTCCAGACCGAACATTTATGTGCATCTTTTGTACCTCCTGGAATTCTATAACTATAGATGCCTACAACTAGAGTGATGGGCAGGGGAACAGCTACAAAAGCCAAGTGGGAAAATTGAATGTTTTTACTCCTGAAAGCAGGTTAGGGGCTGACGTCCAGTAGTGACTCACATTTTCCTTAGGAGCGAACAATTCTCTACATTTAATACATTTACCAATCAAACACGTGGCTCTACAGATCGAAGCAAGGAATACTGGGACACACTAAGTCTAACTTTATAAAGCTATATTCTTAAGAATATATTCTGCATTATTTAGCTATTTCAGGGACTTTTCCCTAACCAGAATGACCCCGAATCTCCACACACCAAAAAAGTTCCTGCCACCATCTTATGCAACTTCCCAGCTGTTAACACATCATACCTGAGCAGCCTTTTCTGCTTCCCTTTTTTCATTCATAAGGATTTGATAGTAATCCTGTATAACTCTCTGCATCTCATCCTTCTCCTCTGCACATTTTTGCTTTTCTTCTTCCCACTTCTGCAGAGCCATGCGAGTTGATTTCTCAGCCTCTGCCAATTTCTGCTGATATTTTTCAATGAGTGCTGTCATTTACAGAAAAACAGAGAAAAAGAGAGAAGTAGCACAAAGCCTGTTCAGAACAAAGGCTAGAACACTCATCAGTTCTTTGGTGTCTTGGGATACTCTGTGGAACACTAAAACACTTCCAGTACTGGGGCACCACCTTCACTCCAAAGAAACAATCACATTTTGTGTTCCCACAGCATCTTTCACACAAGGACACAGGGATGCTTTGGAGANTGCTTTTGGATGAAAATAGTTTGTATTAGCTTTTCATTTTTCAGGGTAAAACTAGCTACATTAGCAATTAAACGATCACCACTTTCTAATAGATTTTTATTTCAAATTCATCCCAGTTTTCTGAAATATCTTTCTAGCTGGAGCAGGATAAACTAAACAGAAGAGACAGATTAGGATAACACAGAGAATTAGGGGACAAAATGATGGGAAAGGACTGTCAGATGGCAGAAAGTCAAGTCTCGGTGAGAACAGCAGAAAAACAATTCAGAAGAAACACTGGAGAGGACAAATGAGGTGCTCTGTCCAAGGAGCTGAGCTCTGTGCACACTCTGCTGGGCACTTTGGTGCACAGTGGTGAGTTGGTTTGGATACTGTGGGGCCGGCCAGGACCACCCCCGTGCAGACCCCAACCTTTGTCCTCCTGCGCTGGCTGCCCTGCAGACCCACACCCACCACAGACACTGCCAGCTGTGCCTGCTGCTGCAGAGCAAATGAGTTTCCCAAATCATAACGGAAATCACACAATGAGAGTGGAAGTATTTTAAACTACACACTTACTACTCCCTTCTAAATTGGAGAGCAAGCTAGCAGTAAAGGACACATGCAGAGAAATACACATCACTTTCCCAAACGTGAGAAACTTGCAGTTCAAGTCCTCAGCTTGCAAACACAGGGAAAGTTCCAAAGGGACGAAAAAATTCCTCTTCCAGTTTGCAATCCATAAGAGTTTTATAAGATTCTTTTTCTGTTCTCCAAAGGAGTGAAAGCTCAGCTTTTTAATTGTCTTAGAAAAAATATCTGGCACTGGAAGTAGTTATCAGTTTCGGAGACTCCCTCCATCCTTGGAAGATTGAAATCTCCAAGAGGAGTGCTCCAGTCTCTTCAGAACGTCAAAGGTTCAGCAAACTCACAAACACATTTCCTGTCCTAAATTTAAAAGGCAGTACACTTACTTAGGGAACTAAAAATGCACCTCACTCACTTGTAGGAATGAGAAATCTCTCTCTTTGAGAAGGATTAAGAAAATCTCAGTTTCTGAATGCAAAACTAGTAGGGAACAAAATGGTAAGGTAAAACCTTTCCTTTCCACATACTACTATCACAGAACACACGTTATCTATCTAAGAAGAAAAAACAAAGGTGATGAGAGGAAACCAAACGTGAGCAATGAAAAGAGAGAAGCATTTGAAAAGATGAAAGAAAAAAGCAGTATGATGAGAACTCCTGGAAAAAAAAAGTTGTTGGAAATTCTGGGGGAAAAGAGGCACACAACTGGACTTTTTATTATTGTTAGTACTAGTATTATTTTTCCCCCTGAAATGGAAAAGGAAGAACTGCTGGACACGGTGGTAGCAGGATGTGGAGACAGACACCATGATTACAAGTCTGCACACAGACAGCACTGAGGGAAGGAGTAACAACAGAAGGCAAGGGGCAAGACATAGAGAGCTGATGGGTTTAGCAGGTTATGTTTAGTTCCCTCGAGGCAACAAGAGTTTTGTAAGCTCTCATGGGTTTACAAATGCAGATGGAGAAGACACAGGAGATCCAAGAAAAACAGCAGCAACTAGAAAACTTGAATTCCCCGCTTGTTTTACTGACTTGGGGCTGATTCAGCCTCTGGTTCATCTTTGCTTTTTGAAAACTTACCTTGCAGTTCCGCAAATTTCCTTCTTGCAACGCTCAGCTCCTCTTGTGCAGCGAACCTTTGCATCTGACACTCTTTTCTGGCAGCTGACAATTCATACTCCAGACCTCGGCAAAGTGCCTCCTCTCTCTCAAGTTCCAAACGTAATTTCATTTTCTCTTCTTCACAGTGGGATTTCTAGAAAATAAATTTGTTGCAGAAAACTGACAACAATGCTCCTTTGAAGAAGTGCAACATGTTACAGAAATACACCCACAGAATATTTCTGAAGGAAATTTTGCATTGCATTGACAGCTGCCATCTTCTTCCATTTGAATTTGAAATACAGTCTTGCAAATGCACAATTATGCTCATTTTAAATAGTTTCAGGGGATTTTTATGCACTCTAATCCTATTCCTAGATTAATTCCATTTACTTTAAAAAAACCCTCTGTTTTTCCAAAAATGCATGACCTTAAGAAAATAAAAGATATAAAACTGTCATCTTTGGGGATCTCAGAGGGAAAACCTAAAAAAATAGTCATGTTGGGTTACAGGACTCTCAGACACCTGGTAACCCCCTGTGTTTGAACATAAACTTCAGTCCAATAACATCCACTTGTCAAACAGAATGATATTAAACAAACAAACAAAGAATGGAAAATGCTTCAAAAAGGGATCTTGTCCAGACTAAGAAAGATAGTGTAGTCACCACTGCCAAAAATGGGGTCCAGAAAATCAAATCCAAGCTATTTCAACACAAGAAGGGGGAAAGTTAAACATGTATTTCTTCAGAACACCTACAAAGGGGCAACGTACTTATCAGGGGGAACTTGATTCCTGGGAAATCGTTTACCCCATTACAAAGGCTTTCCCTGAGGCTGTTGTAGCAAAGTAGGATTGAAAGGAAGTAGCGGGAAGAGAATGTGTCACGAATCTTTTCTGTGGTTTGAATATCAGCTGTGGCACCAGCAAATATGAGGAAAGGTGAGCACCGAGTACAGCACCAGCTGGAATCACCTTCAGCTCTGCTGCTCCTCGGCACACTTTGCACACTTGCGAATGCCAGACTGGGAGCTGATACCCGCGTTTAAACTGTGCTGCTGCAGTGTTATTCCTCCTGTAGGTAGAGTTCTGCTCTCAGCAGCTCTTTAGGGGGCAGAGGATGTGGGTGCTCATTCATCTGTTTGCAGCTAAATCCAGCTGATAAACCAAGTTTACCGTTCCATATCCATTTATTATTTGGCTGTGTAACCAAATCAAGAGATTCCTGCTTCTCCTACAATGACCCACTTTGTCCTGCTTCCACAGCCCCGAGAACTGTGGGGAGAGTCTGTAAAAAGGATCCCTGGAATTATTTGCATTGAAACACTCAAACAAACAAAACGACCACCTCCTACATTGAGAAGTTGAACGCTGAGGGTGCACAAGATTCTTCTGCGCCGTTTTGCTCTTGGGAAGTGCTTGAGTTACTCACACACACCTTTAACTCTTAACAATGTCAGTGGAGGTGCTAACAGTTCCTGTGAAGGGGTATGGGAGGTCTGGACAGTGGACAGTCTGGACAGTCCCCTCATTATTTCCCAAAGAGGGACTGTACTTTTCATTCACCCCTTGAGAGTATTTATTTTTAATGAAACCAATTGCATTTATTCCAAGAGGAAAAGAAAGCAAACAAACAAAGTCCCTACCTCTCGATTGCGTTGAGAAGCTAATTCCCAAATTTTGTTTTCAACCTGACGGAGTTTCCTTCGGAGATCATCAGCAGTGTCCATATTTGATGGATTTCTATTCCGTGCCTGACTCAACCTGGAAAATAAGAATGTTTTAAAAAAAACACATGAGTAGTCCTTTGAAGTTTTAATGCTCCTTTACTTCATCTACCCAGGTGTGGGTCCAAAGCTCTAAATATTCACAGTATTTCTGCAAACAAGCACCGAGTCTTTCTGGCACCCACAGCGATGGGAAAAAGTGGGAAAAGCCCCAGGCAAATAATTTCTAGGATGGTTTATCAGCTCTTGAAAAAAATCAACCCCCAAAACTGCAAAACAACAGGGAAGGAGTGAGCCTCCAGGCTATTGATTTAGTAAGAGCGGGCTGAGCCAGGTTTTTGAACAGTCTTCAATCTATGTGTGCCAGGAAAGATTGATGCAGACAAAACACAATCTCCTCCCATCTGCTGGAGATGAGTAGATAAATAATAATTAATAATCATTAACAGCTCCATTTTCTGCCAGTCACCCAAGAGCTGTTTTAGTGTTGCAGGCTTGCAGTACGGAAAGAAACTTTCACGTGATGATACCAGAACCACTCACCTGTCTGAATAGCTAACCATGTTGAGATTCCTACTTGTCCTCATGACCTCAGTTTCACTAAGTTCCTCACTGGTCGGTCTTCCAAGACTCATTTTCACTATGGCCACCTAAAATGACATTGAAAATCACTAATGTGAGAAGTCAGTGGCACAAGACCACAACCAATGTGAACGAGTGATTTGGAACGACACAGCCAAGCTCTGCCAAACTGCTTTCTGATTAGACAGCAGAGTCATTGGGAACTGCCATTACCACAGCCTATTTCTCTGCTTGCCTGGGGGCCAGTTGCAGGACACATGGCCATGGTCATTCTGCCTTGTTGACTTGGGACAAATGGTCTCTCAACTCTCAGCCACAAAGCTCTGACCACACTCTCTGCACACACATTCTCCTCAAAAGGACTGAGTTTAATTTAGCCCCGCAATTACCATTCACACACCCTTTGCAAGCAGCAAGTGATTTTGTTCCTGTGAAAATAGATCAAAGGAGCTGGGAATCCTCTGGCAGTTCTATGGGGTTTGCTCACTATTTCAGCAACTGCTGCTATTCTGGATTGCACAAGAAAGCAAACATATACACTGCGGATAAAATGCCATCCAAAAAAGACCATTAAAATTACCCCCAAAAGGACAAAGCCTGTCCAAAACCTATTCTGCAGGCTGACGCTGGTCTGTGCTTCTTTGGCCTCTGCAGCAAAGATCTACTGGTGACGCAAAGCTCCAGCCACAGCTCACACCAGAGGGGAAAGCACCGGGGAGCTGCAGAATCTGTGGGGATTGTTGACACTTACCTGTCCTCCTGGGGCAGTGCCGGGGGTTCTACCAACAGCTCTGGAAGGCCTAGAAGAAAGGAAAAGCAGCTTAGACCTGGGAGTGAAAGCCAGCCCAGACAGCACATCTCTGCTAACACCTAAAAGCTGCAGGATCCACGAGGGGTCTCTCATCAGGCGCGAGATGCATCTTCCTCTCAAGTGCATTCGCACCGAGTCTATTCCTGAAGCTTTGGCTTTTAATACCCTGGTTAAAAAAGGGAGCTTATTCTTTCATCTCTGCTTTCAGGGTCTAAACTACGTGGTTATAATCCTGACCACCGAACATTTTCTCCATCAAAGTAATGGAAAGAAATGTTACTGAGAAGACTTCTCTGACAGCTAACAGGTCATAGGTTGCTCTTTCAGGCAATAAAGTTTCTTCTCCTTTCATTAGCATGGCTGTATTCTATTGAGACATACCAAAATGATGACTGCTAACAAAATAAGCCAACAGACGCCACACATTGGGGCAACAGGAGACCTTCCAGATCCTGCTCCTTGTCGCAAGTAAGACATTGTGAGCATCATGATGACTTTGACAATGCCTTGTGACCACAGCTTTAAATTCTGGCCAGCACTGAGAGACAGGACAATCTAAACCCACTGTCTGAACATGTTTGCCTGACTTCACCCTTGATAGATGTTACACCAGCAAAATCCCTGGCCCATGGTTTTGTACAAGTAACTGTGGCTGGACTCACCCACTGCCAGTATTTTCAAATTCAGCGCACTCCTCCAAAAGATCTCCCATGCTCGACATTGTCCCTGAAAGAAACAAGATGCAAGATGCTCACTTTAAAACAGAGATCCTGCCTTCCAGGAGACCCCAAACGCAGCCCCACTCTCTGGGGCTCTGAGCCCTTGCTGGTCAGCTGGGTAACAACAACAACAACAACAATGACAAGACAGGCAGCTCGGTAGGACAGATGGTCTGCACAAAGACTGATTTTCTGCAGTCCTTTGTAGGGTTTCCTTGACAGGAAACTAAGCATTGAGAGCAGAGATTAGAAGAGAAGAGGCACCAAGGCAAGTAAGTTTGTCATCTCTAAACATCAAGGAGAGCTGGACCAACAGAGCCTGTCTTTTCTCGGCAATAAACATTCTGTGAGGAAGGTTTCAGTCTCTGCAGTCACACCAGCCATCGGGGCAGGGCAGGGATTACAAAAGGTTGGTAAAACCCAAGAAGGAGCCCCAACAACGCCTGTGAAGAAGCCACAGCCACACTGAGCTCCGTGACAAGCTGTTTTAAGAGCGAATATCATTGGCTTTGAGCTGAGACACAAGGAGGTGCAGACCAATCCACTTTGTCCCAGCAGTTGGTGGTAGACACAGAGTAAGCTGGGCTCTGTTCTGAACCCAACCAGATATTATCTGAGAACACAGCACTGGCAGCTGTTATGTGCCAGAAGCAGATTAAATTGGTTGGACTGAAGAATCACCAAGGGCTTGCTGTGTTTTCCGAGAATGTGATCTGTGCAGGGGTTGGGGCCAAAGCTGAGGATTCTGATACTCTTAACTGGCTGGGAATCAGCCATGACAAAGTGCCACGTGTCTGACGAATGTACGGCCGATGGGCTGGACGCTCGCTCCGGAGAAATGCTTGTGGTGCAGTTTTCCCTGATCACACCATGTAGATGTGTCTCTTTGATACATCTTTATAAGCATAAAACTAAGAGATTCAAGGGGGACTGTTATAAAAAGATCTCTTTTTTCTTTGGGGGGACATTGAAAACCCCTCTTCTTTTCTGTCCCCTGATGTTCTTTCAAAGGAGCTCTCACTGACAGAAATGGAGCATTCTTATAAAAATGAACTGTAGAAGTAACAGTGCCAGTAATAGCAGTCATAAAGACAATACCAATAAGGTCTCCGGGGCAGGAGAGGTCCTTGGCAATGGTTGACAAAAAAAACCCAACTCCACAAAAAAAAATTCCAAACCCAGATGCAAAGAAAACCAAAGAAAATCCCCACAAACGCCCAAAACCCAAATCCAATCAATTTCCATGAATTTAGGAAGCCAAATATTCCGATCAGCTTGGCCACTAACACACAGGACTTCACTAGGTGACTTGCTAGGTCACAGCCTTCTCCTCATCTGGGAACGTTCCCTGCTTTTGTCTTTAGCAGAGAGGGAAGCTCAGGCAAACACAACCCAGTCCCAGCTGCCCTCGGAGTCAGCAGAAACACCCAAGTGCTCTCGCTGACTCGAAGCACAACAACAGTTTTGGTAAAGAGTCCTAAATGCCTCCATGACACTAAACTGAGGAGGAACGATTGGCACAGCTCATGCTCAGACCTGCACACAACACGCTGCTTGACCAGACAAGAAACACACAGGACATACCCATTATCCTCAGGCACTCCTCCTCTATGATGTCTTCCACCTGCCTCAAGGTTGCAGCGTGGGGACTGCAGACTTCTTGAGATGATGCTGCAGCAGCAGCAGGTTCCATGGGAGAGTCTGAGTAGAACTGGGACAAGAGATTAGTTTTGATCAGAAAGGTGGCTGGCAGAGATTGCCTTGAGATCCCATTTCAAACACAAACCCTTAGGAACAAGCTGTTGGCCACATCCAGGGCTCTTAAAACTGGATTTTTTTTCATGTGCCCTTCTCAAACTGAATTGGAAAAACAACAGCTTGGTTTTACATGAGGTCGTAGCCAGTTTCATGCTCCATTGTCACACATCTTCTAAAAGATGCCTTCAACAATCACTGCTCCACTTCCTCCCAAAAACTCTTTCCCCCCTCCAAGGGCTGCAGACACACTTGCAGCTCCTTGTTCTAACATTCTACCCCCTTCTCTTGAGTGTTCTTTTCCTCCACCACCTCCAGTACCTGCTGTTTCACTCACCTGCTTTCGCAGATCCTTATTCTGCTGCAGCAGCAGGTTCTTGTCCACTTGAGTATTTTTCATGTCTTCCATGATCCTTCTCATAGCTTTCTTCATCTCGGCTTGCAGCTTTTCCCTGCTGTTCTGTAAAAAGAAGGGGAGAGAAATGCTCCTGACTGAGGTGGCTGCCACTCTGTCACTCAGTTGGTTTTGCAGGTCCCTCCTCTGTTGAAACAGATTCATTTCCTCTTGATTGCTTTTCATTTCTTCCCCACGTCTCTCTTCAGCTGCCGGGCTCTTGCTCTGAGCTTCGGGCAGCTCTGCTTGTTGTGTTGTCTGGATGTTCTGTAAACAAAAATGCAGAGAAAGTTACTGGGACCATCTGGACTGAGCCATCAGGCTCAGGATTTTCCTCTGTCGGTGTAAAAGTCACATTCATTCAGCCTCTTCTTTCTGCTTCTCCACACAGCTCTGCTTCCCTAGTAACCCTCCCTTCCTGGTGCTGATCTCTGGAGATGACAAGGCACTGTGCTTTCAGTGCCAGTGGGGAGGAAAAGGCTGGAGGAGGAAAACACCTTTGGGGGGAAAACCAGTCACATCTGGAGGGGGAAAACCTCTCTGTTTGCTGTGTTTGATGGACCATATCTCTCCTCCTCTCCTGAAGGGACGACTTTAGGTGAGCTTTGTATCTCCAACTGCCTTGAAGCAGACCCAGGAAGATTCATATTCTATACACGGAGATACATGTATATATATATATGGCTGTTAGAATCTCACTTGCTACTTTCTGTCCCAACACACACCCACACTCTGTAGCCAGTGCATTGATCACCAGCAAAAGGTGCCACGAGGGGGTGTTTACACGGGTAACAGAATGACCCTGGAGCTGGTAAGTAAGTGTCTGAATAGAAGCAGGCAGCATTTCCCCTTTCCGATCTGTCCAACTGAGTTCCCCTCTGGATTTCAAGCTTTAGGGAGCAGCCGTTCGGGACTGCGTTCCAGCCCTTCAGAGACCGACCGTCTCTCTGCATCGCAGAGCTGTGTGGGATTCTTCTCACCAAACTTGGGTCATGGCAAAGTTAAGGGTGTATTGAAACTGTGGCTGTAGTTACTCAGTCGGTCTGTGGAGAGGGGCAGGTCCCTCCTGGGCAGTGTCACCTACGTACCCTGCAAGGCTGGGAACTGTGTCTTTGAAACACTCTGTCCTTTGGGGACAGGGAGCCTGCACACGGGGCATTTTTAAAGACAAAATCACAGAATCACAGAATTAACCAGGTTGGAAAAGACCTCTGAGATCATCAACCTTTGATCCAACCATCGTGCTTACTAGACCATGGCACCAAGTGCCACATCCAGTCTTGCCTTAAGAACCTTCAGGGAGGATCAATCAACCACCTCCCTAAGCAGACTCTTCCAATTCCTGATTACTCTCTCTGTAAAAAGTTTCTTCCCAATACCCAACCTAAACCTGCCCTGGCACAGCTTAAGACTGTGCCCTCTTGTCTTCCTGCTGGTAGCCTGGGAGAAGAGATCAACTCCCGCCTGGCCACAACTCCATTTCAGGTAGTTGTACAGAGCAATAAGGTCTCCCCTTAGCCTGCTCTTCTCCACGCTGAATGCTTCCTCTTATGTGATACCAAGAGAGTTTCACGGCCCCTGTCAGAAGCCCAGGAAACTGGTGCCTGAACATGAAAGTTCAAAGCCTGTTTTCCAGCTGTCAGGGGCTGGGCTGAATCGCTGTGTCACTGCAGGACTCCAGCTCTCAGCACCTTTGGCCAGGAATGGCCAGTGCTATCTGCTCAGAAACTTGCAGCTCTGCACTGCACCAAAGACAGCGCCAACCAAAACTGGCACTTACTGCCTCGCCAGGCTGTGGTGTGGCAACACCTGGAGGGTTCTTGTCATCTTCCTCCTTTGTAGCCCCTTCTCCAGGAGCAGAGGGAGACTGAGGAGGTCCTGACGTTGAGTCTGTGGTCTGTGGACAGACAGTAGCCAGAGGGACAGGGAGTTACCCATCATTTCTAACCTTGTTTCTATTCAGCTGAATACTCAGCTGTACTAAGGAGAAATCAGGAACTTGAATAGAAATGGGATTCAAAGTCATTAGAACTAAACTAAAATGGACTAGTTAGATGGTACTGGATTGTACTATTCAGAATTACATATTCCACCCTGGCTAGAATCAGCAAGCAACGTTCTGCAAAACTGGGTTTTTCTCTGTTTTTCAAAGCCCTTAAATGGAAAATAAGAAACATCCAGCGCCCCTTTTGCTGCTGCAAACAGTGAAATGGACTTTTCAGCCTACCAGGCTGGCACTCTACACTCTGCTGCTACAGACAAGCTCACAGCTTGTGCTCCAGGATTTTGTTAAACACCAGAAATGTTAAAGGATCTTTCTCACTCACCAGAGGGTGGCCTTCTACCCATCCACGCCTGAGGTGACCTGCAATGGGCAAAGGAAAATGAACCAGACACTGACAGAAAACTGCCTGTGGTGGGCAATCCCCCAGAACAGTCAACCTGAACAGAGAGCATTTTCCTGCCACAACATCCCTCCAGGGCAAACAGTTGTCTCTCACAGCAAGTAAGAGAACAGGACAATAGGCTAAGTTGTGCCTACATTTTGCTCTGTTTCTGGACTGACCTCTTTGGTCAGTACATAAATAGAAACTTGGTCAAGAAAATGCAAATTGCGCTTTAACAGTCAGTGCTTCTGTTCCACCCAACAGCTAAAGCAGCTTTTTTCCTCTCTCTTCTCTGTACTTATTATTTATGAACTGCAGGCACTAATTCCCTTTATGTTGCTGAAGACATTCCCCAAATGCCCCTTAGTTGTGGCAGCTGTATTCTGAAACACCACGGGAACAGCTCCTGGGTTCCGGAGCACACACCAACTGTGCTGGAGTTTGCACTTCATGCCTAAGGGAGTCGCTAGTTTAGCATACAGGAAGGTGTCAAATTGGGCAGTCCAATTCATCACTGATGGAACTGAGAAAAAAAGATGCTTTCCCTCTATTCTGCAGAGAACCACAGAGTTTTCAGAAATATTTCTGAGCAGCTCTCCCAGCTGAGGAGCTCTTCCAGTTTGCGTTTTGGAAGTTGTCTTGGTTGAGCCAGCGAACTGAGGAAATTACAGACTCCACTGCCACACACTGTCAGGTGGAGGGAACGGAACCCCTGCAGGTCTCAAGCGCTGTTCTGCACCCCGCTGGCTAAACACACCCCTTTTGAGCTGAAGCTCTTGACAGGAGCTTTACCAAACTAGTGGCATCTTAATGGCATTTTTGTTTCAAATCAGCTCGGTCACTCCTGAAGAGCCTAAAGAACACAGTGACACCAAAGCCAGATGATGCTACACTCAGGAAAATCCTGTACTTACGTGCCAGACTGGCCAAGTAATATCCAGAGTAAGCTGCAGAAAAAAGACCGAAAACTGCAGCAGAGACTGGTTCCATGATTTAGGAGTCCTGTGCGGGTTTACAGACCATATTCCACTAAGGGATAAAAAAGACACCCCTGTTGGGGTTTCAGCTGTCCGCTGAGAAAAAGGGGGAAAAATAAACAACACCCCTGTTTGGGGTTCAGCTCTCTGCTGAGAAAAGGGGGAAAACCAAAAAAGATAACACTGTTTGGGATTTCAGCTGTCTGCTGAGAAAAGGGGGAGAAACAAAAAAGACACCCCTGTTGGGGTTTCAGCTGTCCGCTGAGAAAAGGGGAAAAAAAAATAAAAAAGACACCCCTGTTGGGGTTTCAGCTGTCCGCTGAGAAACAGGGAAGACAATGACACCCCTGTTGGGGTTTCACCATCCACTCAGAACGCCTCAGGTGGGAGAGACCCCTGCACTGAGCAAGCGCAAGAGTCGCTCTGGACACCGAGGTCTTCCGAGCACCAGGGCAATGTTCCATTGACACCACGGTCACGTGGCCACGTTCCCTTGACATCACAATGGCAGCCACAATGGGCTGGGTCATGAATTTATGCATAGCAACCAAACCTCCCCTACAGCAAATGCAGAAACAGCCTGGAAAGTTCTCCTCTGTCACAAAGCAGCACAAAACCCCTCGCAGTCCATAACCTGTTTCTCAGGGGATCCAGGAGTAACTCAAATAATGCACCAAGCACATGTCCCCTGTACCCCAAGCTGAACACTGAGGAGGAAGCAGGATGTGACCAACCCAAAGGAAACATCACCTTTGGCCACTAATGCTTCCGACTGAAAACAGGAATACTTGTTCCAGCAGCAAGTCTGCTCACGCACATTGCCCTGCTGCTGCAGTCCTATGGAATCTTGAAGAAGCATCTGGAGCCTGTGACTCCCCTCTGGGAGCTGCCCTGGACACATGGCTGAGCCACAGAGATCTGATTGGAATGGTCAGAAGGAAAGAAAACGAGAGAGTTAAAACCCAGTGCGGGACAACTTGGAAGGTGGTGGTAGGAGGAAACCAGTGGGCCAAAATCAATGATTCCCATCAGAAACGGGAGCTACAAGGCAGAGACCAAATAGGTCAGGTGGTGGGCAGGCCTCAGGATGGCAGACTGAGGAAAACAGAAAAGCCACAACCATTCCAGAGTTTGGTAGCATCCTCAGCTCTCCTCTTGTTTTGAAACCACTTTTTTTCTCCCTCATGAAAATACATTCCTGAGCATTAACAGCAAGTGGCTGGAAAAATCACCAGTTAAAAATCATCAGTTAAAAAAGAATAAAAAGAATAGACAGGGCTTTTGATGTTTGTCCAGTTTTGAGGCCATGATGGCATTTTTGAGGGGCTGTACTACGTATTAGCAACATCAAACAAGAGATACCTCTTTCTATAAAAAAAATTCTTAACCTTAATATTGTCAGCTACTAGCTTTTAATTCTGCAGATCATATCCTACAGTATGTTTTGTCCGTTCAGCAAACTAGTTCAAAGAAAATACCCCCTAAGACCTGAAGAACCCTACAACTGAATTCCCTTGAATCCATATGCTTGCAAATATGTGGGGCATTTGAAGTCAATTGTATTGTGTCTCACTCAAGTGGTTCTCAAGTGAATCGATTCAATCAGTCAGGGTATTAATGTGCTGAGGTCTTAACTTTCAAAATATGCTTCTTCCTTCCGTTTTAAAGCCAAACATTGCCTAGAGGGAATGGACTAGGTGCTGTCAGTGCTTCTTTCTTTACTCCAAGTACCACCACAGCAGAAACTCCAAGGACAAATAAATTGGGTACATGGCCACACTTACAAAGAAAAAAAAAAAAAAAAGAAGAAAGAAAAAGAAAG
>VWZF01005815.1:0-53417 GCA_013396755.1 Sclerurus mexicanus
ATCTGCAAACTTGCTTGGTATCCTTTCCAGTCCTGTGTCTATTTATGAAGATGTTGAAGAGCCCAGGGCCTCAGATGGAGCCCTGTGGAGCCCCACTAGTGACAGGTCACCAGTCTGATGTCACCCCATTCACTGTTACTCTCTGTGCTTGACCCATGAGCCAATAGCTCACCCACTCCATGATGTGTTTATCCAGCTGTGTGCTGGACATTTTGTCCAGAAAAATCCTCTGAGAGACAGTATTGAAAGCTTTACTGAAATCCAGAAAGATTACATCAGCTGGCTTCCCTTGATCACCTAGGTGGGTTACCTTGTCATAAAAGGAAATCAGGTTGGGTAAGCAGGAGTTTCCTCCCATGAAGCCATGCTGGCTGTGACCAGTGACTGCGTTGTCTTTCAGGGATTTTTTAATACTTCCCAGAATAATTTTCTCCATAACTTTACTAGGCACTGAAGTGAGACTGACAGGCCCTTTCCAAGGTCCTCCTTCTTGAAAATAAGGACATTCACCAGCTTCTGGTAGGCTGTGATCTCTCTGAACGCCCAAGACTGCAAAAATATCATTGAGAGAGGTTTTGCGATGACATCAGCCAGCTCTTTGAGGATTCTCAATTAATCCCATTAGTCCCCATAGATTTGTAAGAATCCAGCTGGAGCTGCAGGTCCCACACAATTTCAGGTCAACTGGGACTGGATCATTCTCACAGTCAAGTCTTCACCTCTTCCACAGATGCTCCTCCCCTGAGTTAACTTTACTACCATCACCACTGAACTTTCTGCCCTGACCAGTCTCTCTTTCACCCCTCCAACATGTTTTTCTCTAGGTGGGTTTGTAGTAACAGTGCAAAGCCTTGGGCCACTCTGCTGGTGTCAAGTGCTGTGATTTGGACATGCTACTGTAGTGCATCTGTGCCGGGCTTTTGCACCACAGCTGCGCAGCAGAGCTCAGTGTGAACATTAGAAGCTGTTTGCAAATGTACTGGTGAAACTGCTGACTGCCCCAAAGGGGAGTACGTTTACAGCACCTGAGAACTGGCTTTGAACATTCCTATTTTAAGCAAATATGTTAAAATAAAATAAAATTTTAAAAAGGTAGTTGGACTAAAGTGGAGAAAGAAAGGTATCAATAATGTTTATGCTTTGGCAACCCTGAGAGAGAAAATGACATGCAAAGGAAAGGAATTTTATCTCCTAACATATCTCACAGCAAATGGGAGAATATGAGAGGAAACAAGAACTGCTGCTACTAAAATGAAGAAAAGCAATAGATACCATTCCTGGTACACCACCTGGACTCATCCCAATATAAGCAGCATATTTCAATAAAATATATACATGTAGGCGATTCCAGACTTTAATTATCTTTGGCAAATTCCACTGTCAAAGTCCCTCAGATCAACTGCAAATTTTACATTGTTCTGAGCATGAATGAGAATCAGGAGGAAAATTATGGTAAATGAGGCTGTAGCAACAATGGACTTTCCCAAAGGCTGAGAAAAGTCCACAGAAAAGAAAATCTGCCAAGCAAGAAGTGTGAAGACACCCCTGACCCCACTGCTCTCGTCCCTACATGTTCCTTCCTCACTGAGGAAAACTGTAAACTCAGCAACATCCATGGCAATCAGCAGGGTCAAATCCAAACATGAATTTTGTTTGCAAGTCAGAGCTTGGTCGAAATCCTTGTATAGTCCACCCATGTTCCAGCCATTGTTCTAGTCCAAACATTTACCAGCACTCTTCTCTAGCCCCCTGCTTATTCTCATGGTTCTTTTCTCTGACTTTTCTTTCCATTCTAATTTTTCCTTGAGATCTTGCCAACATTCCAACACACTATGTCAGAAGCATCCACTCCATGCTAATTTTACAGTCATGATCTTTTCATTACTGTCTGGTCTCCTTCACTCTGACATGCAGGCTGGAGCACTGGCCTTCCTGCAAAACTCAGGCATTGCCATGCCAGCTCACCTCTGCTAGGGAGCGCTTCTCCCATGGGATTTTATTGGAATAGCATGACTTGGGTACAGAGTTCTCGTAAGCACCTTCTCTACCCTCCCTGTAGCCACAGGACAAACACACACATCTACAAAAAGCAAGACAGGCTTTAGGTGACCTGGATATTCCTTTGGTTGTTCATCTCTCTCCATTGACTAAGTAAAGCCAGGGATTTATGAGCCCCTCATCTTATGTAAAGTAAGATGAATTCAAGTCTTTTTGGAGACTATGTTATTTTCCCATAGTAGCTCTTCTTCCTCCCTAATAACAAGCCACAATCCCATGATAAAAGACTCACAAGAAACAGGACACCTTTTTTTCCCATCGTATGCCATTGTTTGGCTCTCTAGCCTAACTACAATTCAGATAGCTGCTGCACTCCCACAGTAGTGAGGCTGGATGTGTTCAGCTATAGTTACTGATTTTTAGGCAGCACATACAGGTCTTTAATTCTGTTCCTGAACTCACCAACTATAGATTCCTTGGTGTAATCCATATTGTCCCAGACTTCTAGGATACTTCTCACATGCACAGTGGACAAGCCTACTTCAGTCAATCTCAGCCTGGAGATCATGGGCCTCTTCATCATCTAGGATGAACGAGCACAATTCCAGCGCCTCCAGAGAGGCTGTGCTGATTTACACAAGTCAAGGAGTGAGCTCCCTCAATGCCATGCCAGCTCTTGACTACATAAGACAGATCTCCTGGGCTGCATCAGAAGGATCACCATCCCTCTTGGGCTGCCCTCTTCACTTCTGATTTTTTGTTAAGCTGTTATGCTGGAGGAAAGTCACCATTATGAAAAGTCACATGCTACCCACCATATTCCTTCTAGCTTTGACAAACTCAGCCAAGCTCCCAGCCATGACAAGACACTTTTGCACTTTCTCTCAGACTTTTCAGACCTACCCTGGGAATCTGCAGAGCCCCTAGGTAAGCAGTGGAATATTCAGCCATCACTGGCCAAAAAAATGTCCATCATGCTCTGCAGAAGGGAAACCATTCAGGTTGTGCATGGTGACACCCCCAAAAGCATGGAGAGGCTGTGCATTCTGCACAGGAATACCTCTTCAGAAGAGCAGTGTCTAAAGAACACTAATTTCTGACTCTTTTCCCTATCACCTCCTCCTATCTTGTAACACTGACTTCCCCAGAGCTGCCTTTCATCTCTACCAATGCACAGACTAGGAAAAAGCATTGGACTGTTCAAGAGATAATTCTGTAAATTGATCTTTCAGGATAGGCCAGATTATACTGGTTTCCTGATAATAATTTTTATTGTCTTGTAAAATAATCATTTAGCTTGTTCTGATTTCAGTGGCAGGTGCATCTCTGAGCAGAGTGAAAGGATTTCAAGGTTGGCCTGTGCTACTGTTTCTTCTATACTACTCACCACACTGAAAGAGGCCAAAAGTTCCTTTCTGTTTCTAGGCAAAATCTCTTCAAATATGTAATTAGAATTATATAGAAAATTGAGACTTTTCTGGAGGTGCACAGCAGAAGAGAAAGGAGCAGCAGAACAAGTTGTAGCAAGAGAAAATATAATTAGATATTAGGAAACATTTTTGCACAATGAGGGTGGTCAAACACTGGAACATGCTGTTCAGAGGTTGTGTAATGTCTAGCCCTGGAGATCTTCAAAGGTCAACTGGACTAAGCCCTGAACAACTTTATCTAGCCCTGAAGGTAGATCTAACATAAAGATTATCATGCTTTGAGCAAAGGCTTGGACCAGATGACCTTCAGAAGTGTCTTGTAACCTAAATTATTATATGAGTCATTAATTTGTAATTAGAGGAGCCAGCTTTTCTTCCCTTTGTCACAGTCCCCTATGCAGCACCCTGCAGCAACTTCAAGATCTTCTCTGCCAGTTCATGCTATCTCAGTCTTGAATCACTTGGAGACCCTCGTTAGAGAAGCTCAGGTGTCTCCCAGCAAAGCAGAAGTTTAAGAGACTGCTCTGACAGTCTTCCTTGCACACCCTCAAACCACCTGAACAGGCCAGAGCAGGTACTGATAGAGTCTGGATTGACAGCACAGGGAAGCACCAGGCTGCCCATGCAGAGAAGTCTCTTCATATGCATGATCCAGCCAATATCCGTGGTACTCATTCGTCTCACCCCAGTACAAGGGGGTGTGCTAGAAAATGAAACAAAATTGCTGAATTATCACAAATTTGTACATTACTGACCCCCTCCTATGCCAGGCCATTTGCAAAGCATTTAGGTAGCATCCTCTCCCCGTGAACTCCTGTGACAGTGTAGTATTTTGGATATATCTAGAGGCTCCTCTTCACAGGAAATAAATTGCTAACATGTAGGACACCAGGTCCCGGAGCCACCTCACTTTCAGGATTATTTTGGAGGGACACTCACAGATATTCAGAAAGCAGAGGAAAAAGACTAAGAACCTCATAAGTGCCTGCTGGCCACATAGAAAATCTCTTTGAGGTTTCTCTTTGCTGTTGCCTAAATCTACTCCTCTTTCTTACTCCTCCTACTTTTCAAAAAGCAGCCAGATCATCCCAGAAAGTGATGATGGCCTACATCCCAATGTGCCTAGGTCTTGGAATCCCTTAGTATCACCTTTTGCTTAGGTTGCCATGCTGCAGAAAAAAAAATATTACTGCCCTCTCCTCAGTGTCTTCAGAGCACTTGTCTCTAGGGGCAACTGTAGAAGAGCCAGGAGAAGCAGGGAGTGGTGGATGCTCAAAAAGTTCCTTTGGTATGGGAAGCAGATACTATTTGGGGTTTGGACATGGACCGTTCCATGCAGATGAACTCACATATATGTATTTATGTGTACGTTCCATTTCCCAGCCATCAGCATGTAGTATGTTTCCACACTGCAACCAACATCCTCCTGGAAACTGTGGATGCTGCTGAGCAAGCAGTACAGCCCCAAATGAATTCACAGTGGCAACCAGTAGAGAGACAGAAGCACTAGCTGTCTTCCTCCACAGAAATTCATGTTCAGCCACTGTCTTCTCCACCTTATCCCCAAGGAGATTTATAAAATACCTTCAAAGAACAAGCTGGGAGCTAGGATTCACAGTACCTCTGGATGGTAAAGCTCATGGACTCTGTAAATGCACTATTTTATGACACAATATTTCTTATTCCTCACTACTTCTCATCCTTCACCCTTTCACAGGTGCTAACCACCTTTTTCTCAAAATGCTCAGTTGATTACCAAACCCAAACTAAACTCAAAACATTTGTTCTCAGGGAGTTCTTAGCAGGAGTTTGCTGTTTGTGGTTCAAAAATGAAAAGGAGGCTTTTGTGCCTGAAAGTTTTCCCAGTTTTTCAAAACATCATCGAATCAACAGAAATCGGCTTTCCCTACAAGTCTATCTGCTTCATTGCTGTTAGGGCTTGGTGGTTGCACTATTGCTAGTGCCGTGGAGAGGCTGTGCTTTGCAGAGGAGACAACCTGACTCAGCTGCCAAAGAAGGTAGATGAGTGAAGAAAACCTTAAATTCATGGTGAAGGCTAAGAATACAAAATAGGTAGAGAAGCATACACACACTGAGGAGGCAGCAGAAGACTAGGGCTTAGGATCTACATGCATATTATACAACTTAGGGAAATGTACCCTGTGGGAGGAATTGCTTGAGAAACAAGGGCCCTTAGCCACTTTAATCCAGCCCTCCCCCAGCTTAACTGAATATGAGGGGAAAAGAAGATGGCACAAATGGCCAGAAATAATTAAATGATCCCTGCTTGGGATAAATGAGATGACTAAATTGTTGGTGCTGTGGGATGCAATCTGTTTAGATCTGACAGAAATCAGAGCAGGGATGCTACTTTCCATTCAGGGCCTCTCCACATGCCATAGATTATCAGTAGATACTAATGGGAAGTTTAATGGCTAACATGAGATAAGCACACACATAATAAAGCAGGACAAAAATCAGAGCTAGTGTCTGCTGTAAACATGCGGTGCGCAGGCAAAAAATCAATAAATTCCTGCCTAGTCACACAGTGCTAATGACAGGGTCCCAGTGCATAGTAGTCATGGAGGATTTTAATTACTGTTCCCACATGTCTGCTGGGAAATGCACAATGCTAAACACCATCCAGCAGGAACTTTCTCAAAGAGCTTCAACACCATTCTCTGATTCAAAGCACTGGAGAGACGTGTTAGGCTGATAGCTCAGTAAACCAGTAATGGGATATGGAGCCTTTCACCCCGAGGTCACCTTCTAGTGACCCATGGTTATTACCATCTGATTGCTGTTGCTTGTGTGAAATGAGGTGAAGAGCTTGAACCAGTTCCTCGTGGCCAAGCGCCTCTATTGCACAAAACCTGCCATTGCAGTTGGTGCTAATGGGCCCCCTTGGTCGCCAACCTCTGCAGGAGGGGGTGCCCTGGCTCCCTGCTCCCTCCTGGGGGATATCCCTGACAAGGCGTCAGCCCAGTGTCCCCAGAGCTGGAGCTCAGATGGTTGGGTGGGCTGGAGCTTTTTGAGGGTACTTTCCTAGTGGGGTAGGTTCTCTGGGATGAGAGTGATTCCTCCTCAGCGCAGAGAAAGATTAGGAAGCGCTGTCTCCTTTAAGACAGGGAGAAGCCCCCCTTTCAGCATCTCTCCCAGCTGACACACAATGGCATGCCACCTCCTGGCTGCACAGAAATGATAATCAGAGGTTCAGCTAATAGGAGAGAAAGGGAGCTGCTCCCTGGCCTCCCAACCCCCTCATCGAATGACTCTTGTCACACGAGATGAGGTGGCAGATGGGTCGTTAGGGCTGCATTGGCTTTTTTAACCCCTTCCTCTTCCTCGCAGCCCGTTCCCAGAGGGGTGTGTGGAGGCACCCACAAAGGGCAAGAAGCCCTGGTCCAGGGACTGGTTCTGCCATGGCGAGGAGCCCAAGCAATTCGCATGGACGGCCACACTGTATCATGTCAGTACCACAGCGTACATCAGTTGCTTGTTTAAAAGACCATGCATGATGATGTATTTGGTTCCACCCCATGTCAGTCAGCAGTTCTTCCAGGCTCCCACATCCAGACAGGAGAGACATATCGGAAAGGGATGTGGAGAGTCGGCACATTACAGAGGGATGGAAACAAACAGGATGAAAGCACCTTCCTGTCCAGTCGCTCCATCTGCTTTGCTTTAAGGACATTGTTCACACAGGTTGGCTGGGACAAGCTCTCCCCCTCCAACTCAGTAAGGACTGCCAGCATTTGTTTAGCCAAGTAAATTTCACTGACCCAAACTCTACGAGGCAGTGCTACTCCTGGCGCAGGGGCAAAGCCTGTGAGACTTCTCAGGGTCTTTTGCCTCCTCTTTCCTTACAGGATGCTGGAAGCACGTACCTGGTATCTCCCTGTCTTTGGGGGCTTCTTTTTTCCAGCGGTGGTATGTACTGTCTAAAAGAGAGAGCCTGGAAATCCAAGCTGAGTTCTGCTACTGATTACATTGCTTCAGTCTGAACCCATTACCCCTGGTCTACAGGGACCTGGAGTTATGCCACTGTTTATTACCAGGCATTATTAATATTAGAAACAATGGTTCCTGGCATAGAAGTTAAGGAGGAGTTGGGGCATCTACAGTGAATTCTGTGGCATTTCCAGCATATTTGGGGAGTGCCGTATTGTTGCTCCATTGTGTCATATTTATTGTGTGTGTGCTGCTTGTACTCAATCTGTTTGGCACATTTTGAAAGGCCACACCATGCAATGGGATGCTGCTCAGGAGGAGGCCATGTGTGCTCTGTTAACACAACCAGTGCTTTGCTTCTAGAGATGTGTTTGGTGTATCACCATGAGCCATGGTTTTGTAATACCAGTGCCATCCAGAAATACGCAGCTTTACTGTTGCCTTTGCACCTGCCTTGCAGCCTCCTCACTAGCCTACTCCTGGCCCTCCAGCTCTACCTTACACCTTGCTCATGCCCTGCAATCCCTGCTATGCTTTTCCTCCAGCTCTGCCAAAACCCTTTTCTCTCCATTACTGTAGTTGTATTCAATTCCAAATTCTTAATCTTTAGTAGATTAATGCATTGCATTGATCCTGTCTCTTATGCCGTCTTCCACAATAAATACCTGTCTGACACTGAACAAAAAATACCCGTGTCGAGTGTCTTCTTAGAAGTAGAGTCAGTAGCAGTAAGGTGGGAATCAGTGATCTTTGAAGGGCCACATTCTACATTGTAGGTTCCCATCCTAAATTAGTGTGAGCATGCAGTTAGTCGGTGACATCTTGTCATCCACGGGAAGCAGTGGGTGCCCAGCTCCAGTTAAATGTTGAAATGAGGAGAAGCTGGGAACCCTGAGCTCTCATGGAGAAAAGTTCACAGAGTGCAGCAGGCAAAGTTTGCTGCTCATTGTGTTTGACAGCCTGCTGGCAGGCTGCTCCTGCTCCCTCCCACCAGGAAAGGGCTTTCTTGCTCACCCACCACTCATTTTTCCTTCCCACACCCGATGCTGTCATGAGATGCCATGGACTGTAAGGCTACTCCAGTATGGCCAGGAGGGACTGGCAAGATTTTCCTGTGATCCAGGACTCAAAGGTAGTGTCTGAACATACAAGGTGTGCAACTTGCTTTCTTCTTTCATGCCCAGCTTCCCAGAGGTCAAAATAAAGAATTCAGGAAAGCAGGGGCTCTTCTTCGTTCTTAAAAAGTTCCTGTATTTGAACCAGTATAATCCTGATGCAGTGAGCAATACTACCGAATTAACAACCTTTGGTTTTCCAGAATCCCACCCAACCATTCATTTAACATACCAGTAGTATTGCTTTCTCATAAATCCAGACATCTCCAGGGTTCCTAATGCAGAAAAGACCTGTGGACTCAAGAATCCCACCAGAACCACCTGATCTCTTCAGGAACCTCCATGGATCAATGTGAGCCCAAGTCCTGTGCTTAAGGAATATATGATGTTCTGTCTGCTCTTTCCCTTTTGCCTTTGTGATAGAATTTATCTGGGGTGGCAAAATCTTCAGACAGTAGCTCCATCTGTGTCTAGGGTCTTTAGTCCATTTTCTGCTCATGCATCTTCTGTGTGACAACTGCAAGTCCCAATCAGACCATGCCATGCCTCAAATCAGAGCTGGAGTCAGGCTTGACTGCTTCAAGCCAACAGCACTGCACTGGAGGGTCAGAAGCAGACTGGGAGTCTCACCAGAGGAGCAGGGTCTGCTGGGCATAGCCCATGGCAGTGTCAGGCTTACAGGAGAAGGGAAGGTACAGAGGCTTTCCCCTACGCAGAGGTCTGGTTGGTGGTGACACTGGAGCACCCTGAGCCACGCAGCAGTGCAGGAAAGCCTTGCTATTATTCTCTGGTGACAAAAAGAGCCCATAAAACAGATGTGCCAAGACTCAGGCTCTTCGGGGTGCAGATTGCTCCATAGATCTGAGCTGATCTGCAATGCTCACTGCCTCCCGCCCTCCTCCCCATCCTGCTGTACATGTGTTTCGAACGACAATTACATTTGTATTTTATAAAATACACTGTTCAAAAGAGAAAAGGAAGCCACGGTGCTCCCTGCCCCCACTCCTCCAGGCCCCCATTAAGTCTGTTTGCCTATGATTTCTTCCAACTGCCAGAGCCAGTCTGTTAGCAGTTAAGTTAAACAGAGCTTGTCCTGTAATAACCCCGTTCAGGCTGCTAATTGGTACCAGTACCTACTCCCTGCCTCCTCTGACTGCTGGCAGAGCTTAGTCTGCTGCGCTCCTGCCAGGTCAGTGGGAGAAGGGGTGTCACCTACTGGCCTTTGCTCTGGGACAGGGCACAAGTAGTGGCGGCAGGGGGAGAAGAACAAGGATGGAAAGCGCTTTGTCAGAGTAAGAAATGACCATGTCCCTAAATGTGCCCTGTTCCTCACTGCTGAAATTGAATACAGCAGTTGCTCTGCCTGATCTGGCCACAAAGTTGTCCTAATCGTCTCCTTATGACATCTCAGTGCATTGCTGTTGTAAAAATGATGACATCCCAGCATTGCCACAGGATCATGTGGCTTCTCAGCAGGGAAGGCAGACAAGGTAGTGCTCAAGCTGGACCCAGCTATGTAGTGCTGGTCCCAGGAGGTGCCCAGCTACTCTGGAGATTTAGCTATTGCTACTGCCAAAATGCCTCGGGATTATCTAATAACAGTCCTCACTAGGAACAATTCAAATTAAGTAACAGCTGAAAATAAAGATCCTGTGAAGGAATGCACTTGCAGTGCTGCCCAGTCCCTTGGAGAACCCAGATGACTGGGCAGAAGTCAAGGTTTGTTGTTTGTTGCTCATAATACTTGGGTTCAAATCCCTTGGATGACCTTTGGGAGTACAATATTATTTCATTTCCATGAGAAATTGTTTTACTGCTCAAGATACTTCTAGGCATAACATTTTGATCTCCTGAACAAAATAGGCAGAATTATTTTTGCAGTAATTTGCCTCTCAGAGAACATGCTTGCTTGTCTGCTCAGGTATAAGCAACACCCTCTGTATATGAGGAGCCACTAACACACACTGAATTTCAAATATTTGCTGCCGAGTCACAGGAAAAGAGACGACTGGGTTTTTCATCAATTAAATCAACAAATAAATGCAACAAATAACTTCATAGTAAGTGCAGTCCAAGAAAAAGAATGAGAAGGCTGAATCTGACAGGCTGCTCATTGTGAAATATATGTGCCACTCCTATTATTATTAGTTACTTGTTGTACGTTTCCAAAGCAGTTAACTCGTTAATCCTCAGGGGGCCCGTGGGAGGTAAGACAGTTGTTACCCATTAAGTAAAAGCCCTCGTTGTCAATGGTGCCAAGTGTTTTGGCTGCAGGGAGGCTGCCAGAAAACAGGATGCTCTGAAGCGTTGGGCAGTAGGGCTTTACTGGGGCAGCACAAGATCTTAGTTCTTCTCATTTCGCACTATCCAGGGTAAAACTAGTCTACCTGCTGCCCAGAGAGGCCTCCTTGCAACATGTGCAGTGCTTCCAGGCACTGAAGGAGCTATCTGAGCCTGCATTCTTCTCTGAAGACCTTTGATGTGATCCTGAGAAATGGTTTCAGGCCCCAGACACACACAGAAGTATCTGTCAGACCTGATGCTCTTCCCAGTAAATCCTGGGAATGACAGGAGCACAGGGCCTTTATCCTGAATGTTGCCACATGTTTGTGCTGGCTCCCCAGGGAAGCAACTGGGAGAGCATTCTCATGCACAGCAACCATGCACTGAGGGGACCCTTCATACCTCTTGGCCCTGCAGAGCAGAGAAGGAATGCAGCATGCCTTTCCCCACCAGCATTATTCAAAGATCAGGCTCCAAGATTCCACCCTGAACGCATTCTTGGGAGGGAAAAGAAATTTCTCTGTTCACTGACCAGGTGCCAAGAAGTGTGTTTATGCAGACCCTTCTTCGAGAACAGTGTTTGATGCTGCTCACCAAGTCTTCCTCGTCCCCGTTAGGCAGGGCTCCAAGCTTCCCCAGCTCCCACAGCGCTGCTCGGACCTGGAGCTATCCATGGTTTGTGCAACATGCCCAGGTCTCATGGTTTTGCTCATTGCAAACATCTGACTTCATGCACGATTCCTGCGTTGGCACTATAGTGGCTAAATCATCCTATAAGCATCACAGAATTGTTCAGCTCAGAACAAGTGGCCCCAGCTTCCTCACACCAGAGGAATGACTGACACCACCAGTGTGGAGAAGGTAAATCGTTTGTTGCAGTTACTTAAATGAGATCTTAATTTACAGAATTTTAGGAATCTCTGCTCAGGAGAGAAAGCTCAGAAACGGGAAATGCACCCTGGGTCTCCAGATAGTGGAAGAGAAACTTGAATTTAGGAGCTGGCAAAGCCCTACTAGTGTGAGAAACTGTTCAGGAGAGTCCCAGCAGCATCTCCACACACAATTGGTCTCACACAGCCTCTGTGGCTGGACCAGAAGGAAAACAGAAGCCTAGGCTGGCTGTGAAGCCCAAAGCTTTGGGATCTGAGCAGCAGAAGCTATGCAACCAGCACTTTCCATGTCTTTGAACTAGTGGAGTAGTTTTAGGCAACCTTGATATGAAAGAGCAGTGAGAACTTGCAAGCCAACTGGTTCTCATTAGTGGCTAATTTTCTTGGTGTGAGGGATAAAAGCTCAGAAAGAGCTAAAGCATCTCCCAGTATTTGGGTGGAGGGGAAGGGAATGTCTACAGAGGATCACTCTTTCCCCAGGCAGTGACTCTAGAATTTGGCATGACCCTGCAACAGGGAAAGGGGGAACTGCACACCCATTTCTGAGCTTGGCAGTAAGTCCAAGAGCCTAGTCCCAATCTAAAAAAGGATCTTAAGAGTTTGAGGTAGAGGCAGACCTGGCAGACTGAGAAGGGCTAGGGGAGTGGACTGCTCTAGCAACCCATAGATGCAACAGGCTGGATGCACAGCAGAGGGAGAGAGTAAACATGAGCTGGAGGGAGGGGATTTGAAACCAGAGCAAATAAATATGCCAGGGTATCTCTGTTGTGCAAGCTGCTGGCAGCTGGGGAGAAGAGGCTCCAAGGCCACATGTTTGTCTATAGGGTGACCCCCGCACTGCTGTCTCAGTCTGAGTGCCTGGCAGCACAGCTCCCAGACATCAGGAGCTAAACAGGGAGAGACTTGGGTGACCAGGGTAGGAATACACCATCTGTACTTTGAAAAGCCACATGAGCGTGGTGTTTCTGGAGTCTCCTGGTTTCCCGAATTTCCTCAGGGAAGGTGATGTGCTTAGACTTAGAGCTGAAATAGCAGAAGCTGATGTCCCAATGCTGTTTCCAGATCTCCTCCGTTAGTTATTTGGCTCATACTTGAATATAATCAGTTGGGAAACATAAATATATATATATATTTATAGATATATATGTATAATGCTTGCACACATTTTCTGGCATTTTGAGAGCCATCAGCCTGCCACCAAATCAGTGGAGCACTACTGCAGGTCTCAGATCAGTCTTGTAAACTGGCAGACATTAGCTGACAGTAGTCTGATCTTTTGGTGTTGAAGAACGAGCATTAAAAGAGGACTCTGAAGAATGGTCCCAGGGCTGAGGAGTGAGCTGATGAAGGATTGCATCTCCCAAGAGCCCAATGGTGATGTAGCAAATCATCACTGCATCCCTTTTCCCATATATTTGGAGCAGCTGCAAAACAACTGGCCATGCTGACCTTTCAAATAATAGTAAGAGTCTTCTGAAATTTCTAAGAAGTGATTCTGTGTTTCTTGGTGCCCTTGCATCCAGCTATTTGCTTAGGGTAGATCCACTGCTTTGGGACCCATTTACTTGAAGACTTTACTGTGAGGGTTTTTTCGTTCTTTTGAATGCTCAGAGTTTTTGGAAAGCAAGGTGCAGCCTGCAGTAATGAGGTCTAGTCCTTCCAACCACAGCAGGCCAGCGCTGCTTGAGTCCTGCTCACAGCTGTGAGCCATGACAGACTGTAAATCTAAGGGCTGGAATGGGAGAACAGCTGAGTGACCACCAGAGATGGCTGGGGCGAGCTGTTAAGGGCACTGCCTGGCTTTTGATAAGGTCTAGGAACTACCAACGTTCAGCAGGTGCTAATCCACTCTTTTAGCAATTCTCAGCAATCAGCTTCCTTCAACAGTTGAAGGAGGAAAAAAGTTACTTGATCACAAACCTGAAGGAGCTGATGTTGAAACATACCTTTAGCTTTTTTTCTGAATTGCTTTAAATTATAAAAGAGGAAGGTAGGAAAGGGAAATATAAATACACACCAAATATTCACTCTACATTATAAAAACTCTCCATTAACTCATGGCCCATTTTCAAACAGATTATTTGACTTTGGGTTTTCTGCTTTCTTAATTTTGAGATTTCACATGATTTGGAGAAGGGATTTTAATCTCTTGAGATCACACAGGCACTCATCACAATAGTCATGCATGTGGTCTCACCACATGCCTGTGGCTTCTTCTGCTGAAAGCTCTACCAGCCTGGTAGGTAGCTTCACATGTGTGTGCAACCTTCCCGTAAAGAGGAGATGGAGTACTATTCCCTTTATACAGATGAGGAACCTGGGAGCCTCAGGTCATGCTGCAAAGCTGTGTCTGGGAACTGGATACAGATCCAATGATCCCAAATGCCTTAGCTGTAGAAGTCTCATTATGAAATCCCTTGTTCAAGCTGTCTTTTCAGTTGTGTGGTGCTGTTTCTGCATTTGATGGAGCACCCTAGAGTACATGTTCCCTCCTCAACCCAAAAGTGGATCTATAATTTAAATACTGTCAGGGCATGAACCCTGTTCACTTGCTGGGATCAACAAAACTTCCTACAGAAATGCTCATTGGCTGCAGAGAAAATTATGCCCAGTTAAAATTTAATTCATAGTTGGAAAAAAAAAATCCTCTGAAGATTGACCACAGCTGTCTTAAGGGTGAGAGAGACTAGAGACTTGCCGTGCTTTGTACTTGGAACAGGAGTCAGTTCCTGACTCAATGATTTATTGCTCAGACAGAGTCCCAGTGGAGGCTCAGAACTCCCTGGCCTGTGTGATGTGAATGGGGTCATAAGTAAGGTGGATTTCCCAGTATCATGCTTCAAATCCAGCCAATTCAAGTGCAGAACTAAAAACTCCTGAGCTCTGTTCCTGATCTGTGGGACGATTCTGATTTTTCTATGCTTTTAAATTGGAGCTGGTGTGCAGTGTAAGATAGGAGTCTCACTCACAGATAGCCTCCGTCATGTTCTGTAGATTTAGACACCAGTGTCACAAGAACATGCAGAAATGTTCTTTACCGCCAGAGTACGTGTCGCTGTCCCTGATCCTAAACATACAGAGTGACTTTTAATTAGCAACATACGACCCAGAAGACTGGCAAGATGTGTCTGAATTTACCTCTATCTTAATTGCATCAGGAAGTTGCCTTCTGAGACTGATAAGCGCTGAGACTCTTGGCACATCTCATGGTAACAGAATGAAGCTGAAGCTGGCAGCTCCTCCCAGGCCTTGCTAGGCTCTTACCAACCTCTGAGTAGCATGCGCTGCAGGTAATGCCTCACAGGAGTACCAAACTGGTCAGGCATTCCTGTATAGGAGAATAGGATGCTGCACTGAGCCACCTCAATGCCAGCAAGCAGAGGTGTTGGCGTATGTTGTACAGTGGGAAAGAGTAATGGAAAAGATGGGGGGTTTATACAAATATTATCCACAGGGTGAAGCTCAAGATTGGATTTGTCATGGAGAAATCCCACTTTGTTATTTCAAATTATCTTGATTCCAGTTCTGTGTGGGTGGAGATGTATGTAAATGTGAATGTGAGTATGTGTACACAAAGCACAGCCAGCCAGCCACCTCTACAAGCATCTGACTGCCCCCACCCTTCCTCCTGGCTCCGCTGCACCAGGGACTGATGTGACCCCAATGATAAGCAGGCACAATTTGTCAGAGCACAGCCCATTTTGCCATCCTTCATGCTGGCTGGAAATGTAAAATGGGAAGCTGCAAGGCCACGGGATAGAACACATCCCTTCCCCACCTGGCCCCTTATTCCAGGAGGGAAAATGGGCTCTGCCGAAATGCTACTTTGCACCAGCCCCACTCTCCTCTCTATCTTCAGGCTTGCTGTGCTTCTTCTCCCTAATTTCCCTTTGAGAGAGTGTGACCACACTCACTTCCTCTCAAAAAGCAGATGTGAGGTTTGGGACTGCAGTTCCTGGAGAGCTGGGCTATGTTGTCCTGTCCCAAAGCCCAGCTCTGTGGTGGCCTTGATGTTGCATCACACAGTAAGTTCAAAATGGCAGGGAGGTACTGATGGAGAGCACATCTTCCTTGTTACACTGGGTGGCCGGAACCTGCTGACAGCTTTAATTTAGGAAGCTGGCAGTGACTCCCTCCAGGCAGTGTCTGCCTGTTGATTTGACTGAGCTACGAGCACATCCCCTTCACTCTGCATTCCCATGGCATAGCCTGTTCATGGTCAGAGTGTCATGCATGACCAAGCTTCCCTCCTCCACTTTCCCTTGTCCTCTCCTGTTGCCACCAAGAAAGCATCACAGAGAAGCTTCTGAGGTCTGGGAGGCTGGCAGCAGGATGACAACATCCCTGCCTGCAGGAGCCTCAGAGGTAGAGGGTGCCTCCATGGACTCCATGTCCCAGGCAGGAGGAAGCAAGCAGATCTCCAGCTCTCCAGACAGTTCTTAGTACATGCGTGCAGCCTTGCTCTCCTTTGTCTAGCCTGGTTCCTTGGAAACAAGTGTGCACGGGGCAGAATAGGGTCCATGTACGGGAGAGGCTGAGCTGGAACAGACATTGGAGCTGAGACAGCCTTCTTGGTGATTGCTTTTCTTTATTTAGTATCCACTTCTGGAGGGCAGCTTAATCCTAGCGCTTGCCTTTCTTCCCACATTAAATGCCATTACTCAGACTCTACACATCTAGGTGCTAACAGACGAAACAAGATGAAGGACCAAGGGGTGTATAATTATGATACCAATGTATGTCACAGCTTACACAGCAGATAACTGGTGTTTGTCAAAAAGGCACTGGTAAATGGCTCCCAGAGGATATATCTTGCTACAAGAGTAGCATTTCACACCACCAGCCACTGTAATGAGGGCAAAAGTTCGCATCCTTCCTCCCAGGGGTCCTACCACAAGGTGTAGACAACAGACTTTGCTTTCCTGTGGCAGCCCTCAAGCATAGCAATTTGCGTCGCTCAGGGCAGTGGATACGCCTCATGCTTCCTCAGTTTGTTTTGACCCTCTTCTATGGTCAGACCATATTTAAAGAAAAGAAACAAGTTAATTCTGCCAAACCAAAGAATTTGATGTTTGATTGCAAGTTTTGTGAAGAGAAATAAAATGCTTTTTTTCTCAGCCATGACCAGCAAGCATTTGGTTTAGACACTTTCCACCATGGCAGTGGAAGTCTTTCAGAGCACACTGCTTTCTTAAGGCATCTTTTTGTTTTAGTCTCTGTGGTTTTTGGGGTGGGTTTCAGATTTCCTTGTCGGATTTAGGAGCTATATGTCTGTCCTCAAAACTGCCAACCATGTCTCACAGGCCTCCTTCCCTGCACACCTAAGTTAGGAGCTGATTTTTCATGTACTTTTGTTTTGTGTTGCTCAGGGGCTGAGAGAATGCCAGAAAAATAGGGCAGACCTTGATGGAGAATGAATTTCTCTGGAGGAAAGAGAGAACCACAGATGCCTGCCCTTCTATTCCTGTTTACCTTTGCTTTCAGGAGGTCAATTGAATTGTGGGAATAAACTTACATTGTGGTTTGCAAACTGATACTCACCAGAAGGTGTTCTGGCGTCACAGAGCATTTTGTGTTTCGGTTTCTTCTTTCCCAGCTCTTTTATGGCTTGGTAATAACTTGCAACACATGTATCACATAAACATTATTTACACAACATTTTTGCAGCATCACAATTAAACTTAGTTGGCAAAATTCCTATGAAGATGTTCCTCACGTGGCAATGGCCAACAACTCGTTTCAAACCTGGACTTCCCCAGTTCTTTCTGTGTGGTACAGCTGCAGGATTTCTTCAGAAGCACTGATTGAAAGTTTCATAGTCTTCATTTTAGTATATCTTGAGAAAGGGGTGGATGGGTGATGTTTTGGGCAGTGAACAATCACTTGGCCTCTCTACCCACTCAGTTATGGTGCCCCCTTCTCCATGGGATATGATCACCCTGTGGAACTCGTTGCTGCAGAACATTGTGGAGAACAAATATCTCAGTGGCTCCAAGAGCACAACAATGAGAAGTCTCTCACGGTCAAATACAATGGTCTAACCAAAGCTCAGTCTCTGAACATGTCTGCAGTGCAAGCTGTAAGAGAAAAGAGGCAGCAGAAGGGAAAAGATCCCTCTGCCAGGGCCCAGTTTTTATGATTTAGTTGCTGTCAAAGCCAGGAGACTGAACTAGGTTAACTTTAATCTGATTCAGCATAGCACTTAGTTCAAATTTACACTGGCTGGGAGTCAAACCTGGTTTCTATCAGTGTGTTGTGCAATTCTTGCTCCCACTGCTATCCCCACCCCATCCCACAGAGGTTAGTGAGTTTGTATCTCAAGCTAAAGAGAGAGTACTTTTTGACTGCAATCACATTTGTACTATCAGGCCTTGCCTAATTCTGCTTCTGAGATCTTATTCAGAGAACCATTTACCCTTACTTCCAAGAAAGAAAGTGCTTAAATCCAGCTGGTTTCAACAGATATCTTGGAGTGAGACTCTACCAGCTCTCTATCCATGGAGTGTGATGACTTTCCCCTCATTTTAGCACCTGTTTTCTGGATACTGGGCTCTAACAGAGCCCCTCTTAAGCTTTCCCATCCCACAAGTACAGTGCAGGCACAGAACCCATGAGCTGATGCCTTAGACCCACAAGTCAGGAGGAGCTTTTCTCTGCTAGACTGGCCTAGAGACAAGAGACAGTGAACTCAAGAAGAGCTTTCTAGCAAGAATTAATGGGATATACTGTGTTTTTCAAGTCCCCTTAATAAAGCCCTGAAGTCAAAGGTGGACCTACCACAGGGAGCTGTCTGGGGTTGTTGGGGTTTCCATCTACTCATCATCTAGGCTCTGCTGCAAACCTGCAGTTGCATTTGTTGGCAAGTTTGTGTTTTCAGCATCTTGAGATCCCTTGCATTTATACAACAGTCCTGAGTTTCCTTCATTCCAGAGTTCGCACCCAAACACATTAATACTTATGCTTAATTCCACTTTCCTCCCTGGGTAGGCCTACTTACTGGTCAGCAGCCCTTCTTCATTGCCACATGCTGATTGCTTTAATGATTTAGAAAAGAAGATGTAAAATAATACAAGAAGGATGTGTATGAGGTAAGAAAGCTGTATAATGAGATAAAAGTGATGCAAATACCTGCTGGATAAGAAAGGACTTGACAAAACTCAGGGAGACATCCCCCAGTGGCTCAGTGAAGAGGGATCCCCACTGCAAGAAAAAGTCAGAGTGATGAGAACAAATAAAGGCCCTTCTCTGACTTTTGGTCTTTAGGGGGCTCTAAGTGATGTGTAGCAATACTCAGAGAGGAAACTGGCACTGCAGGCATGATGTAAAAGGGCCTGGGAAAGCAAACTGCAGAGGTCCAAACATCTTTGTATCAGCTGGTGTGCAGCCCCTGCCGCAGGTCTGCTCACCCATCCCTGTGGGACATAGCACAATAATAATGACTGTGGGCTAACTCTTGTCTGGCAAGACCCTGAAAGGTCCAGAATGTACATTGCCTCAAGAAGGAGAAGAGAAAGGGAGTCACCAATACAAGTGTGCCAGTGATCTTACAGGGGACAGTTGGGAACACCTGTCCTTTTCCTCATAAGCACAAAAGCAATGGAGGAAAAAAAAGTCACAGGCTGTGGAATTCCAGTGAAATAACACATATTTTAACACCAGCTATAAACTCAGCAGTACTCAGAAGGGACCTGGGTAGCTAGAAGGCACAGGATCATTGCAAATAGCAGTTAGTTATGCAATTTTTCTTCTCATTCTTGTTGCTGGCTTCTGAAAGTAAGCCTGGGGAGCTGGAGTTTTCCTCTCAGCAAACAGGGGGAGTACTGTCTGACTAAAGTTATCTCTGAACCATCAGGCCAACTTCTATAATTTTGAAGGCAGTCAGCAAGGCTCAAAAACATTGCAAATAATGACCACTTTTGTCAGAAGGAGTATGAGTTATCCTTCTCCAAGACCTGTCTTTCGCTGCTCATTGGCTGAGCTGCTTAGCTGGAAGGTATATCTATGACAGAGGATGAACAGCAGAGATGTACTTGCTCCACACTTGGCCCTTCCAAGCCCTGACATCTTTCCTAGGAACACTGGTGCTGGCCACTGTCAGACATAGGATGGAAAGAGGGATTGATCCCACATGCACATCCCATGTGCACATTTACAGTGCTCCCCTTTCTTTTTCTTCTCTGGTGCTGCAAGCACAGTTTCAGGCTTCAGCTAGTACATCTCCCATGACCTTCCAAGCTTTCATGTCTGCAGCACCTGAAGAGAAACCTGGAGCATCCTGCATTTCATTGACTGATTCCACCACCTACAAGCCTGGGGATGACCTAGCTGTCATCGTGACAGTCTGAAATACCACCTGGATGTTCAGGATGTAGGAAAAGGGTTAGGCAGTGGCAGGGTGCTTTGAAAGAAAGGTAGATGACTGCCTGTTCCAGAATTGTTATGGGCTTTGTGTTGAGCCAGCTTGGTGGAGTCAGCAGCTCTCAGGACAGCTCAGGATCATCATACCCCACCTGTCTGGGGACTTGAGCAATGCTGAAAGCAGGAACTTCGCTTTAATTAATTAATTTCTTGTGGCTTTCTCTTAGCTGTTCTCATAGCATATCTAGTCATTAGCAGCTCCAGGCCGACAAAGGGAAGACTGCTCACCACTTGTCAAATGCTGAGCTTATTTGCATGTTTTCTGTTTTATGCAATTTTTAAAATGCAAACAGATGTCATGAATTTTTTTTCTCGTTACCTTCATATGGTTTTTATCCCCATTAAACTTTCAAACAAAAACTACATGCAACCAAATTTTCGGTCCAGCAACCATAAGAAGCCCCATGAAACAGAACAGCCCAAAGCCAAGTAACTTGGTTACACAAAAAGCCTAAATACTCTAGGACTGAAGTGTTGTACAAACTGGAGTCTTAACAGCTCAGCTGATCCAAGCTACAAAAGCTGTCTTCCTTTTTCATACGCTCTTCTTTCATTCACAGCTCAGACCATCTTTTTACAAAATTCCCTCCTCTGTCTTCTGGTGATCTGCCGGCCTTCAGCGCACATTGTCAGCCCTAAATGTTGTCTCTTCATAGTAGTCCTTAGGGTTGGAAAGTGCTCTTCTCAGGGTGCTACAGGACTGGGGCAGCAGGAATGGATGGGCTCCCCATGAGGCATCGAAGAAGCCATGGTGAGTCTGACTGTCCAGGCACCATGTCCTGCCCTTATCTGCTAGACAGCCCAGTAGGAGATTTGAAGTGGACTGGGGGGTATTGTAAGAGTAAGTATGTGAACCACAGGAAGGAAGTTACAGCACTGCAATCCACCCATTGAAAGCTAGGTTTCCTTAACTCTGGTGCTCCCCACAGACTTAACTTGACTTGCCCAAGCGAATGCCTCAGAGCAGCAGCTGCAGCTTTACAGGAGACCATGCTGGTGTTCCTCTTCCAACAAAAATACACTCTGCTGCTTTGAAGTAGGAATTGCATAAGCCTTCCTTTAAGCTGCTTTATATTGCATCCAGTCCAAGCATCAGTAGGAAATTCGTCTGCATTGCTGCATTACTGCACCAGCAAACAGGAACTGCAGCAGCATCCAAAGGTGAGGTCTGATCTCTCTGTTCACATCATCAACTTTCACAACACCATAAAACGGTACTGTGCCACAACATACAAGGAGGCAAAAACAGACAGATTTATTCATTGATCTGCTCAGGTGACAGGCACTATTCATACAACAATGCTCTCTATGGGCTTTGACTGAGCCAGAAGCCTCCTACAAAGGGGATGAGACAGATTCTGCTATCAAGCACTCAGCATGTAAGGAGACAAAAGAGTGATGGGATCAGAAAGGAAACAAAACAAAAAGGTGGGGGTTTTTTAAGATCACAGAACAGGTCAGCAGCATTAGGTAACACAATGCTGAACTAAATAGCCAAGTGCAGGTGCTTCCTGTAGGACTCCTCCTGTAGAAGACCTAGCAGGTTTGGTTATAGAAATACTGAGGGACATGTTCACTGCTTTGATTTGGGTTCACAGGCACATCAAACATGTTGCAGCTGTGTAAAGTTGGAACTGAAATGAGCAACTGACAGTGTAGAATGAGGCAATCTGTTAAAGTCATAAAACCCTTTTTTTTTTTTTTTTGTTCCCATTTCTAGGAATAAAAGAAATATTTGTGCAATCGCATAAACTGCTAAACATTCTCACATTGTTAGGCTGTTAACTCCCTTCTGTACCAGATGGAGGAAGGGTCACTAGACCTTTTTCCAAACTGATTTTTGTTAAGACTTTTTAAGATTCCTGTAAATCTCGTCAGAAAAGGTAGTTGGCATTAAAAAAAAGTGCTTATGTGAGGAAGCTGGAATGTGGAATAGTGTTTTACAGAAAGACCCTGCCCTTCTGGATCATCCAGTCCATGTGCTACTACATCTGCCAGGGCAATTCCAAAGAAATAGCCCCATTCCCCAGATTCCAAAGAAAATATTAATTAAAAAAAAAAATCAATTTTGCATTACACTAAAATATCAAACTGGGATATTTTGAAGGGATGCATGGATTTTGTTCCAGTTATTTGCAGAGCTCTTTCACATCAGGATCACTGTTTCATCAATAGAAATATAAGTCCCAGCTGAGTCAGTAGGGAAGGTGAGTCAGATAAGATGGCAGGAATCTATTGTTTCAAGCCATTTTCTCAAAAGCTTTTTCTATTTCTTTTCACTGACATCTCATAAGTTGTTTTTTCTATTCCCTTTCTTTCTCACAATACATAATTTACTTAATCAGATTTTTTTAAAGGAAGGAACCCAGAAATAGGCTGCAGCCCCTCCCAAGTGCCTTTCTGTCTGGAAGGAATCTGAGCCCCAGATATTGAATGTTCCAGTCTGGCATGCTGAATGTCACACAAATATCAGCTGTAGTACAAGTGAAATGCTTTGGTGAATCACTGGACAGTGCCTGAGGCTGTTAACAGTTCTGTCGTGTCCTATTGTTACAATAGCAGCCCTGTTGGAAAAAAACCAACCAAACAAAAAAAAACAAAACAGCCTGAAAGTTATCTAGTGCAAAAATATGTAATTAATTAATTTAGTGCAGACCTCCTAAGATTAACAAAACACACCTAAACTTCCTTTAAGATCAGCTACGTTATTTTTATAAACAGCTATCACAACAACTGGCCTTTTTTAGAGGGTTCAGAAAATGTCTCACTGAAGGAAAACTCACTGGACTTTCTCTACCTACACTTTATACCCAATTGACTTACCTGTCTAGGTTTTTTCTGGGAGCAGAGGCACGCCCCATCAGATAGCACCACTTTTATTCTCTCACTGCAAGGCTCTCCCCAGTTTCCAGACAGGGACTGTCCTGGGGAGGACAAGGGTATCTTTGCAATCATATAGGGCATCATGCCAGGCTGTGGACCTGCTCCTGCTGAGCAATGGGATTGCAATACCATCTTCTCTAAAATGAGAAAATATCCACTCATGCGACAACCAAGTGGGCTACGGTCCCCCCACAAAGGGGTGCAAAACACACTTGTTGAAAACTCAGAATAAGTGTTTATCATGCACTAGCCAAGAAAGAGAAGCAAGCATCAAGTTTGCTGCCTAAATGACCCAATATGAAATGAAAGCAACTGCCCTTTTCAGAAAGGCCGTGGCAGTGTAGGTAAGAAAATTTTGGATTTTAAGGCAAATGAGGGCTACATAGTTCCTACACAGACCAAAATGCCTACTCACAAAGCAGGGGCTCAGTTATAGCCATACTTTACAGAACTTTGTCCTGTGTTGGCAGGTAAAATGAATTTAAATAAGGGAGAATCACATGGTTAGTATCTGCCTGAGACTATAATGCAGTGCTTAAACTTTCACATAGGTAAGGAAACACAAACCTACTGAAGAAAAATGTGAAGCTCACAAAGCAAAGTGGATGCAGTCATGGCTCATGTAGCAGCAGCATGAAGGACATCTGCAAAAGAGTGAAGGATGAAGTGAGGTTCAATGGCATGTGGATGTCTTTTCATATATGGCTTGTTCAATTCATTTATTCCATGTTGGTTGGTGTCACATATCCCAAAGGTTTCAGGGCTCTTTGTCACAGGTTTTCAGAGTGGTTTCAGCTGCAGAGTTGCCATCTACCTTCATGGGGCAGCCGCAGCCTCCAACCTGAAATCAACGGCAGCATCTGCATCCCAGCCAAACTTCTCTGAACCATGGCCAGCCAGTCTCTTCATTAAAGGCCTTCCCCTTTATACTGACTCAATGTCCATTTTCCCACATCTGTCATGCCTTCCAGCTATGGGCCAACTTGCCACAACTGGAACAGGGGCTGTCCTGACTGGGATTAGGGACAACCACCACAACTGGCAGGATATAAGGAGTGATTCAAGCCAAGCCAGTGAAAATACTGCGGTTCACACAATGAAGATGGACCTAGCCCTGTTATTCTTGAGCTCTGTCCCTTGCTTTATCTGTGCACCACCCCTTTTCTCATCTCACCGTTTCTCCAAATTCCATCACAGCACAAGTCTCCACAGCTGGCTGGTGTCCTCCCAAACACCTCAGCAGCAGCACCCTGGCCACAGACAATGTTTTTCATTCAATTTGTTGTTTGTTTTATTAAAATACTATCAGCAAATACATTAATTAGTAAGACAGAGCAAGTAGAAAACACAAGGTGGGATGGAGAGATTTGATCAGCTATAAATAGCAGGTAGAATAAACAGGCAACTGTGAATCATGGACTGCAAGGCTGGGCTTCACGTGGAGGCAGCACCTGCTACTGGGAGACTTCCACCAGTTTATTTGTTTGCTTTTAAAACAAAAACTAAACAAATTATATGCTCCAGACTGACAGATTAGTCACTCTCTGGGAAAACATTGATACTTAGTGATCACTGGCAGATGTTTTTTCTACCTCCTGTGCAGTACTTGACCCACTCTGTATGTCAGAGGCAAGGTAGGGCTTTTGGCACAGACTGCCCTTACCCCAAACCCTTGGGATGTGCCAACAGCCTGGGCAGCTGCCTGTAGATTAGCAGGACAGGTCACAGTACATTAAGTGAGTTTATGGGAGGCTTAGGACATTTCACAAAAAAGGAGATTTGGGGACAGGCAGCATGGTTAGACAGGGGAGTGCATGGAGGGCTCTGCCCTGGGGCACACATAATAAAAGGCAATCCTGAAAGGTCTGCTGAGGGAAACATGCACTGATGCTATGGATGAGCCTAAAAAAACATTTCTGAGCAGGGAAAAGAAAGGATTCTAGCTAAGGCAGAGGCTTGTCCTGAAATGTCCACAAAGCCTTCACAGAAAGGCTTCCCGGGGAGTAAGGATGGTGACTCTGAGCAGGCCCAGCACAAACTGCTGTAAGCACTTATGGGGTGCAGAGGCTCAAGCATTTTGTTTTTTCCAGGAAGGCAGGTTGTCAAGGACAGGAGGGATCACCCAGTATGGCTCTCACAGTGGTCCAGGTCAATATGTGTGAGCAGCAGGCACTTTCCTGCTGATACCACAATGCCTACTTCTGGCCCCAAGCCTCCACTCAAAGACCATTGCCAGCAGCTTCTTCCATACAAACTAACCCTGCTTTTCTCCAGGTGATAAAAGAATACTTCTCTTGGCAGTGCGAACATCACAGCCCCTTTTGAAGGTGACTGCGCTCACCATCACCCTGGGACAGCCCCTATGGGTGAAGTGTTTGGGTGAGTGGTGTATTTTTCAGTCAAACCTCTGCCTGAATGAAGAAATGGCGGGAATTCTTAGCCTTACTAATGCTTTGCCATGGAATTTCAGACATCACTGCAGTTGAGTTCAGTAACTTGTTTTTGTCTCCCATAAAACCAGCCTGGATGCAAAGCAGTTAAGAGATGGTGAGCCCTGCACACCCCCCACACACACACTGTTTCGATGTGTGCCAGCACCCCCTGTGCAATGTGCCTCTTTTCTTATTTACATTTGCTGGGCTTTAAATTGCAATCCCTGCTGCTAGTTATGCCTCTCTCTCCCAGATTAAAGAGCACTAAAATGTCACCCTTTCAGAGTTATCATCTGCCCTCTGCTATTATTGCCTCACAGTAAATAAAAGGGACTTCCCAGGCATTATTTTATACCCCACAATCACAGTACTTTTCAGATCAATTAGTTTTCACTCCTCTTATCTGCATTCAAGCCTCACCGTCCTTTCAGTATTTCCATTGCCTGCTCAGGGACCTTTCCTATGTCTCCTCTGATCTCTGAGAGGAGCAGAGCAGACTCAAAAGGAGAGCTTGGTGTGAGGACATCTGATCATCTTACGAACCAGACAGCCTCATGTTGAGCACAGTCAATGCCTTTGTGCATGTCTGAGCTTCTCACTGCACATCCTGGGAAGAAAACATGATTACTTGCTTGCCTGTAAATTTACATCCCCTTTGGCACAATCAGCTTGTACAAGACACATCAGTTTGCATGACTTGGTAATCCATAAGGACTTTCCTCTTCTACCTTGTGCCCCATTACCTTTCTGTAGGATACTCTGAACTGATTTTGTTTTACACACTCTCTCTTTCTTCTCTGGAATACATAAAAACATTGGGAAAAAATATTTTTTTGAAAACGACTGCAAAAAATAACTTGACTGGGGATGTTCACTGGATTTTCTCTCTCTCTCTCTTCCAAATCATTGTTTTTTTAATTTTGGCAAGAACCCATCCAGTGCCCTAATAGCTACTTGGTAGTACATGAGAACCAGAAATTAATCTTAAGAGGGTCAGACTAATTTCATTGTCCAGCTTGAGAAAAGTTTAAAATCTAAGCTCTCAACAGTGAGAGCACGTTAGAAGCCACTGAAGGCCAGTGAAACGACTTTTAAGTGCTGGTAGAAAACTGTGTTTAGCTTTTAAATATAGTTCTTCAACCCCTTGGTATGGTTTTACAAAGTAGGAGCGGCATCACAGTTCCCCAAAATATCCTAACCACATCATGTTAGAAATGGAGTTTTACTACTTCTCTTTGTTTCCTAGCTACCAACAATTTTTTAGCTTAGGAGTAGAGATAAGTGGTGAAATTTGGCATTGACTACAACTTCATAAAAGCCTTAAAAAACCCTCATACATATGTACATATCTATCTCTGTATATATACATCTGTAACAATTACAGTTCTCTTTTCAGAAATGTTTCTATTACTGATCTCCATCTTGGATGCCTACTAATTCCTGTCTCACAGCCCCTGACAGCCTAGTCCTAACCCCCCAGTTCTGCCCCTACCCCCCAGGCACTTCCACTCCAGCTCCAGCCCCCAGCTCTGTCCTAGACCCATTTCCCACCCCAGCCCCATCTGCTGTCGGAGCATTCTCTCTTCTCTCCTCTCACCCTTCCCAGCTCTACCAGTCCCTTTACATTCATCACATTAAAGAAAACATTTCATGGTCATCTCTTTTATCTCCTTCAGTGAACAGTTAATCAGAAAAAATGCTTTCATGTTGCTAAATCAGGGCCAGTGGGCAAAGCCAGGCTGACAAGAGACATTTTCCTCTGCCACTAACCTGGGCTAAATAGTATTAATTACAGAGGCTGGGCTTTGATTGCTGGAGTGTGGTGGGGCTGGTGAGAACTCCCTCCTCCCCCTCCGCTCCCTCCCACCACAGACCCACACTGCACCTCCCTTACCTGCCTGCCTTTTGCCAGCATCCTGGTCCCGTGTCACAGCATAATTGCAAGTGGGATTTCCTAAGTCTTCATCTGGGCTGGTTAGGCAGCATGTCTGGAAGAGTCAGGCCTCCAGGCTAGCTGGGTGGTGGGGGTGTCTCTGTCCTTGCTTCCCCCATGCTTGTTTGCCCAAGGCGATGTTTTTTCCAGGACAGCAAATGCTTCTTTCTGTGTGTTTCAGACAACCTGAGGTCTGGGAGGCAAGTCAATAGACATCACTGTTTCTCAGCTTGTGGTCTATGGGCCACAAGTGGTCTGTCAGATGTCAAAGGGACTGCAAAATGACTGCAGACAATTTTTGGGGATAGACATATTCATCCTCACACATCCCGAAAAAAGGAGCAAAGACAAAAGGCAGTGGGAGGAGAAGGCAAACTGAGGACAATGTGCTACAACTCAGTCCTCTGTGAGGAGGTCCAAAGGTGTTTATTGCTTTTTCAAAGAATTAAAGGTCAAGAAACACCAGGCCAGACTAGCCCCATGGACACAAATGGTCCCCATCTCTGGACATCTCCAAGGACATTATGAAGGAAAGGCTGCTGTGCCACACCTGTGTTGGCAGTAGTATCCTCTCTTCCAGGTGGGAAGGTGACAACCTTCCATCACACTGGAGGCATCAACAAACAGCTGGTTAGTAATTTTGCTTAACTGGCTTTCTGCAAATTACCAAAACAGGCTGAATCCCCAAACACATGAATCACAGCTGAAACATGACTGCTTTTTAGAAGCAGAATGCCACTAACTGCTTTCCCTGGCCCTCTTTGAGCAGAGCAGTGCTTTACAAAAGTGACCACAGGAGGAATTTGCAGGGCAGTCACTCTCTGTTTCAGAGACCTTCCCTTGGGATGGGTGGCACAGCTGAAGGCCTGAGTCAATCTGTGGTTTAAGCCGATTAAGGTGACTGTCCCTGATGACCCATGGTGGCAAGCTCTGCTCCCATGCAGTGAGTAGGCAGCATGGTGGGAGCATCGCAATCCAGGCAATAGCCACCTCCAGACTCACTCCAAAACTCGGCCTGAGCAGCCAGGCAGGACAACATGTTTAGATGCTTTTTTCTTTGTTTTCAGTGTTTGCTGCTGTATATCAAGACCTGTTTCTCCAGCAAGAACTCCAGCATCATTATAGCTGCCTTTTCACCAACTGGATGCCCTTTGCAAATTGGAGTCCCCTATTCCCATTCTGTGATACTTCAGGTCCTTCTTCCTCCTCCATGCTGCAGCTGGTTTCCACAGGCTCACCCTGCCTTCTGTATTGATGCTTTGCTCTACCCTGCACAAGCACAGAGGGTAGCAAAAGTGGTAGATCTGCTCCATTTTCCCCCACTCCATACTGTGAGCTTCTTTTCAAAGACACATGGAACTGGTTTTCCCAGACAGCAACAATAGGCTGGAGTCTTCACTGGGGTAAATCAGCACAGGGCCTTGGAGATATCCAGTAGTCTATCCACTTAGACACATGTGCTTTGAAGAGCAAAGAATTGGAGAATTGGAAAAACAGCACAGGGCCCAGCAACCAAAGTCAGCTAAACCTTGATTACACCTGTGGATTCAGCTGCTCAAGACAGTTTTTTACTCCAAGTTTTTTGGGAACAGGGTCCTTTGGACTATCTGGATCTCTAGGGCAAAAGACCTCAGACTTGACAATAGTTTCATTTGCACCTTCAAATTAAAGTGTAGCATGTAAGAGAGTGAAATACACAAGTAAGCAACCCAACTAGGTCGTTGTCCCCATGCTACTCCTTTTGATATTCAAATGTGTTTTAAGCTGACAGTGTTGTATTTATAGAATGCAGTGTAGCAGTTATGTACAACGCCCTGAAAGAGCTGTTGAGAAGGCAAAAATAGGCATTTTGATGTCTAGGAGGGCAGTACAGAGCCTGGGGGATAAGCACGTTTTCAGGCAACATGCAATAGTGAGGAAAGCTACGGCTTGACTGGCCATTGCTGAGATTAGAGTTAAGAGCCTGTTGATATGAATGACAGCTCACAGTCCTCATTGCAACAAAATTCAGACCACAAACAATGCAGTGGCATCTTTATATATTAACTTGAAATATGTACGGCTCTCTTCATTGCCAGAAAGATGCAAAACTTTTCTTCTTTTTTTCTTTTTATTCTTTTTTTTTTTTTTTACAGTGGGAATAGAGAAGATAAGAGCAGCCTGGATCAAATTAAGCCTGCATCTCACCCACTGTTTTATGGTGGGCCAGTTTTTGGTTGCTTCTGAGAGAATGGCAAGAAGCTTTGCAGAAGTGGGATAATGTGCTTGCCAAAAGAGTTTCTCCTTTAGAAGTTGTCTCTCTTGCTTAGAAGTTGTCTTCTGCCTTGAGGCAGAATGATTTCTGTCCAAAGCTACTTGATTTGACTTTATTCTTTGTTTGTTTTCAGTTCTTTAGGCTGTCACTGTGAATAATAGGTCTTTGGTACTGGAACACAATTCTCAGATGAATATTGTCTTCAGTGGTAAATTCCAGGGCTGCTGAATTGCAGAATAAATCTTACCTTCATGGAGTGGGTGGCTGGTGCCTTTGGAGATGGTATAGGGTGCCAGTAGACCACCTCCCTGTCAGTCCACAGAAGGTCATAATTCCTAGCTGAATTTCTGTATATGAGGGACAGGCCATCCTCCAGCCTGAGCAATGATCTGGGCCTGTCTGAAGGTCTCCTGAGCTCCACACTTGGGAATCTGCTGCCACATGGTGGCATACACTCTCTCTGCCTGGCCCTGGGAATCATTCCTTGGCTTCCAAGAGGTAGCACATGTGGGAAGAGCACTTCTGAGCTCTGCATTGTAACCAGCCCACCGAGTTTCTAGGGATCCATTCTGAAGCTGCTTGAAGCTTTTCCAATTGCATTGCTTCCTATTTGGAGCTACACAAAAGTATCGAGAATGCTGGCAAAAATTCTGAGAGGATGTTAGATGCTTTGGGCTCTGCAGGTAGGATTTGTAAATGAAAGACTGTTATCAAACCTGATGGCACTAGAAGGTATTTTCATAGAGCAGGCCAAGGTCTGTATCCATCTCCTTGAATTTCTGCTCTGCAGCAGATGCAAGGGCAGCACCAGACAGGAAAAGAAACTATAGAGATCATTCCTGTTCCTGACAGAGACTGAAAAGCAGAAGCGTGGTTGTCAGAGGAGCAGGTGGAGAGCATTGCTCTCTCTGGCTGTGTGTAGCACTGCCAGTTTTCCATGCTGTGTTTCACTCCTTGAGGCCACAGGTTTCTTTGTGCTGGGTCAGGCAGCTGTGCACTGCTTAGAGAGGATGCATTTGCAATGCAGCTGCGCAAAACAAAGATAACTGCTTCCTTCCAGAAGGGTGGTGGCACCTGTGGGTGGAAAATACATGAGAAGTGCTTTTGGCCCACCTTTGCTTTAGAGGCTGTGAGGCAGCACACTTAGAGTCTGTTGTTCCCACTGTACTGCTGTGTACAGTGCTGGAGATGGCAGCTTTAGGCAGCAGGTTTGGCTGGTTGGCTGGGAAATGCAAGGAGCCACCTAGCCAAAGAGGAAGGGTGGCAGGACAACAGACCTGCCCAAAGGGTCACCTAGGTAGGACCACTTAGTTTGCAAAGGACTGCAGGGAACTGAGTACAAACCAACAATGCCCAGTCTGGAGACAGAACAACTGATGCCTGACATTGACAGCATTCCTGCTCTCCTCCATGTCAAGACAAGGTTGAAGTCCATCCAGCAGCAGCTCTTGGATGTAGGAAAAATACAGATTCTGTAAAGATGGCGAGTTGTCATGGTCATTCTTCCTATCCCACTACAGCCCATGGCCAATAGTAAAAGTTGTACCTCTTTCCTCTTCCAGCTCTGCCCTTGGTGTGGTCCTCTGGCAGTGAGAATAACGCAGGGAGCAACACAAGACAGACATGGTGAAATCAGTAGCAGTAAAGTGTGAGAAAAAAAAAAAAAAAGATGGGGAGGTGTGACCCCTAGGGAGGGAAGCAGAATGGGGAAGGGGAAAGGAATAAGGGTGCTGTGGGTAAGATATTAGGAAACTCTGTGTGATGGTGGGATCTCTGTGTTGGCAGGACACTGGTGCCCAGAGGCACTGAGTACTCAGGTTCACAGAGAAGGAATTGGAAGGACTATTCCTCCAGCAAGCCAAATAGATGTCTTCATGACACATCACAGAACTTCCCCATCTTCTGCTTCTGCTGTTCCTCATCTGCCCAAGCTGTAGAGGAGAAAGGGGTGGCCAAGAAAGGGGACTTTGTAAATGTTGGGGCAAAATAAGCAACAAGGCTGCTGCAAGCTCAGCCACTCTCATTCCATATGGTTTGGTGTTCTGTGTCAGTATGTGCAGATAGGAGGGAGGCTCTGAGATCACCAGTATCCAGCTGTGGAGCACACTGGCCCTCAGGAAGAGCCCTGGGTCTATGCCATGGTCTGTGTGGCTGAGATCAAGCCCACCCATTGTTGGCTGTGCTTCTCTTCCTTTTCTTGTGGAGATGGGCTAACCCTCTGCCCCAGATCTTCTCTCCTTATTACTGCTCTCTGCGCCTGCTTGCTGCATCTTGTTTCATGGAAAAGGATTCACCATGTGGGGCAGAGGCCATGTCTGTACCCTGGGGGATCCTGCTCTGCCTTTAAGACCTCAGATATCAGGGTAACCAGCCTGGGTGATTAACAGCAGTGGAAGGTGCTGTAGAAGTGCTAGGGTTGATTACCCGTGCCACAGCAGAGGCACTGGTTGAACACATCAAAGAATGTCTCCCTTTCATCTCACTGCTCTGAGCAGACGGCTCTGAAGCATCTCTTCCAAGGACAATATGGGGGAGAACTCTAATAACCTTACAGTGTGGAGCCTTGCCAGCACTCCCAGTGGCTGCTCTGGCGGCAGCTAAAGGGGCGCCTTCTCCGCTTCCACCCTAATTGCCCTTAATTGGCTCCTGCCTGCTGGCAGCAGCATAGCAAGGACTCTCCAAGGATCACTGCACCAGAGTGACAACTGCTGGAGAAGGATTGTCGGCCCCTGCCTTGCCCCACCTCCCTCCCACTCGTCCCCACCCACCAGAGCAATACAATAACTTTTCCAAGAATGAGATTTTTCTGTCCATACATGACTTTTTCTTTCCAGGCCCTGCTCTGGTGGGGGCTTTGCCAGGCAGCCGGGGCAGGGAAGCAGGGCAGGGTCAGTGTCCTGAGCCTGGAGGGGGTGTAGGTACGGGGGGGCTGATCTGATGGGGGATTATAAGCATTTTCCCTTCACATAGCAGTGCAACCATCATGCCCACAAGCATGTGTCGGTGCAGCAAGCCCTGCTGCTCTGCTGCATGCCAGGGCTGCCTATGCAGCAGACCAGAACTTTGAGATCTCTCGTGCAGAATCAGCACGCTGGGGGATTAAGCCCAAAAAATCCCTCTTCCCCCAGGGAGAGGTGCCACTGTCCTGGGGCAGATGGGTGGGAGTGGGGCTCTATCCCAGTGTGATCTCCTGGCTATGGCCTGCACTGGGGGCCTATCTTGGAGCAGGAGGAGCAAGGAGGGCTCCTCTCTGTCCCTGCTCTGTGTCCCAGTGCTGGGTAAGGCACATGACACAGAGGGCCCCTGCTGCCCCCCTTCCCGGGGAAGGGTTCTCCAGGACACGCTGGCCCTCAGCATGTCTGGCTCCGGTTTCCTGTGGCAGACCTCCCTGCGCTTTCCCCTCTCCGCCTGACACCCGCACAAGCCATGCTCTTGTGTCAACAGGAGGGTGGGAAGCCACAACACGAAAAGCACCTTGTAGCCCTGACCAGGCATGTCCCCATCAGACTGCCTCCCGGCTCCTGCTCCCAGCCAGGACAAACCCTTGCTGCAGCAGCAAAATATAGCCAAGCATCTCCCCAGTCCCTCATGGTTACCCACATCCCAGCCTGGGCCAGCCTCCGCAGGCAGCAGGCATCACGTGAGCAACACGCTCCCCAGAAAGCTGGCAGGGGCATGGAAGGGCAAACACAACACAAATACGGTTCTGATGGAGGGAGCTGCGATGTCTTTCCCACTGAGGTTGTTTTTAATCTGTTTATCAAAGGCTCACTGCTCTTGGCAGCAGAGTGGTGGGCTATTTTTGGATGCCTGCTTCACCTCTCAACAGAGATGGGCTGGCATAAGCTTTTCCCTTTTTTTGCCTGGCACCCTCAGACCTCCCATGATCTCTGAGGTTTGCCCCACTATGGTCACTGCTGTATGCTTCCCCACATGCGGAGGGACATTTTAAGCAGGGGATGTGAGCTTAGGCACAGCCTCATTATTAGTCCTTATTAGAAAATCTCCTCTCATCCTTTCCTTCTATCAGTGGTGACACAGCTACTTGGGTGTGGGCAAAATACACACTTGTGCTTGCTATTTTCCTTCAGGATGGTGACATTTGTCCCAACCTAAGCCTGACACTCTTTCTATTCAAGTTTTGTCTCTGCTACTGGCTTTCTGCTTGCTGCTGCCAGGTTCCTTTGCCCATCTAGAAAAGCAAGGCCATATTTTCCAACTCTGTGGAGTTGCTGGGACAAGTAATTGGGATAGGATGACTGAAAAATCAACACAGTCCTCACAGGGCATCTTCTCTGTGGAGGGGTGAAGGACATGACAAGTTTCATTGAGGTGCAAAGTTGACACAAAGGTGATCTGGTAAGGTGGGGCTCAAGGCAAGTGCAGGGAGACAACAGGGGTGCATAGAGGTGCAGCAGCTGTGTGTTGAAATCAGTGAAAGCGCAGACTGTAGTGGCAATGCAAAGCAAGCCACCAGATTGTCTGAGTCTTGACTGTGTAGAAGAAAATCAGTCCGTAAAAGAATCTCACTGGCACACTGCTTGGCCCTGACAGAATTATCCACAGGAGCCCGCACAAATGACTGGCCTCATTAGTGACCCACAGCCACAAGCATGGCTTGAGACATGCTGGGCTCACATAAAGAAATCAGCACTATCCACAATGTCCCCGCAGTACCAGAGAAAAGGTCTTGGAGAAGCTTCCCAAGAACATCAACAAATTCAGGGGTTTCCTTTTGTTAACAAAGCACAAACCTTCTGCTGAGGTAAGATTTTCTACATTCAAATATGATTTTGAAGAGCCAAAGCTGTCTGCAGGCCAGGAGATTCTCCTCTAGGAGCGAGAACAGAAGAAAAACAGTGCTGGCATGTGTGAGATTTGGACTCGAGGAGGATGGACATGTCTTTTCTTACAGGAAGCAACTGACTGAACAGGTGAAAACCATTTACTTGGGCTGGTTTGGAAGGCTCAGCAGAAAATGAGGTGGAGCACATTGTGATTTGTGACAACCACCATCCAGTCAGGCCTGTGTCCTCACTGTTCACCATCTCCATAGACAAGACAGTAGAGGAGGCTGGTAATGCTGGATGATGCCAGATCAAGAGCAAAGTGCTCAGGGGGAGAATCCATAGGGTAAACCAAGGGGCAAACACCAAAACAAAAACATGGGTGAGGGAAAGGAGAAGCACCTCCATGCTGAGGACAGAGAGCTATATCCAACAGCATCCACAAGTGCTGGTGTGCAAGACTGCTATGCCAGCACAAGGCAGTGTGCCTGGGAAAACACAGTTATTCCAATTTCTAAACAAGTTAAGAATAAAATAAGCAAGGTCACTAAGCAGCTCCTGCAGACATGCACCAAGGGAGGTGACAGCAGCCTGTGGCTGGCTACAGGGGCCAGCACTGTAAGGGTGATTTAATGGGGAGGACATGCTCATGGAGTGAGTCCCGCTGGTGCACTGATGCTGCTGGCCCAACATGTGTTGCTGGCAAGACGTCTCACTGAGACAAGTTGCCCCTGACATCTGTAGGCATGTTGGATGTGAGCAGACACTCCCATGGTGAGTAAAGGTGATATATGTGATACAGTCAGAAAGGCACATTCACCATGAGAGGGTCCAAAAGGAAAATCATGCCCTTGGCCCTTTCTCTTAGTAATGGGAGAGAGTCACTATGAACAGGAGGATGATTTGGAAGTCTAGGGCAGTGACCATGAGAACTTGGAGCCTGTCTGGATGAGAGACGAGTTTACTGTTCCCAGTCAGAGACAGGGAACAGGACAGAGTTTTTGGAAAGGAAACAAATGGAAGACAGGAAAAAGCAAGAAAGAAAGCAATCAAGAAAGAAAGAAATGGAGTACCAAATGTGCTGTTGCTGTGAGCAGTGTTCACAGGTTAATGAAAGCAAAACTCACAGATCTCCCTCAAACCTGGAATCAGAGTCCAACAGGTTGCCTTCTGCCCTGCGCCACCTACAAAAGAGATGGAGAAAAATGCATCAGAAGGCTTTACACAGCACTAAGGCCAAGAGTCTGCCATAGTGTCTTTGCCTTTCTGGGGTCATCACAATACAAGAGTAGGTTTCCCTGATATCAGTGCAAAGAGCTCATGCTGGAAAAGCTGCCGGTTAGAAACCTAGGGGAAAAGGACTTGGCATAAGGTGGAAAAGAGCCAGGGATATGAAGGAACAGTGGGGAGGGGCACAACATTTTGGACACCACAGAGAACATTAACAAACATGAATGCAAGCAACTGCTGCACACTGCTAATGTTCAGAAGGGTCCTGGTGTTTCCCTCTTAATCCTCCACCTACCCTTTAAGCTGTCGCCAGCAGACAATATAGGACCTGCAAGCTTCATCTGTCAGTGTTTCTGCTGCAGAGCTCCTCATCACCAGACACTGGTGTGTTTGTACAATCTCCAACAGGCTTGCCACCTTCACCAAAATTTGGACCAGGCCACCCAGCTCTACGTGTTACAGCAGGGCCCTGAGGTGACACAGGGAAGGAGGGGAAATAATGATTTAGTCCATGCTGGGAGAGGCCCAGGGGTCCCAGCCCCATCTGGCAGCAGAAATCCTCTGCTTTGGGCAGTAGGAGCCAGGACAAAGACACAGTCCTAGTCACAGCAGCTGCTGGGAGTGCGCTGCCTCCCCACGGGGGACATGCTCCCTTCCTGGCATGGAGATGGAGACCGTCCATTCCTCCTTTGTGGCATGAAACAAAGAGCAGAGGGAGGGAAGGAAGTGACTTTTCTGGAAGCAATTGTGGTGGTGGGATGAGCACCCATCTCCTTCCAGACAGATGGAGCAGTGATGCCTCCGTCTCTTCTCCCCTCTTGCCTCCCATTCACTGCTGGCATCCCCTCTTTCTGCGCCCCTGCCTCTCCTTATGCAACAGGGCAAGAAGAGAAAAAAGAAGCAAAAAGAAAGAAAGAGCATGGGAGGGAGGAAGCCGACTGGGGCACTGGCTGGCAGGCAGACAAGGAGCGCGTCAGGGGCGGCTGGGAGCCCGGGACACGCAGCCGCTGCCAGGACCTTCTGGGCTGTGGGCATGTACGTGCGGCCAGCAACGTGCGAGCTGGTGTGTGCCGGGGCTGGGCACACACATGGCTGTGCCAAGCACCCAGGCTGGCAGCCACCATGCCCCTCAGCTGGGGCTCCAGGGCTCCCCGCACGCAGCCCTCATCAGCTGACAGGCAGCAGGGCAGCTGGTGGGTGACGGGCAGCTTGTCCCTGGTCCGCCCTAGAGGGGCTGCAGCTGCCTCAACAGCAGCACATGCCACCAGGCACATCCCCAGCCTCTGCCATCCAGGTGATTACGAGTTTCCAAGTAGGCAGGTGTGCATTTCTATCTAACCATCTGCTTGCCAATTTTGACCTAAGAGAGAAAAATTGTGACCTCCACTGTCCCAAGGCCACATGCCTCCTCTCACTGGCCCGTGTCCGATGCCGTGCTGGGGATCACGCTGCTGCTACTCCCTTCTTCTTGGGTCAGCAGTTTCAGAGCGGTTCCCAGACTAGCACTGCATTAGCTAAGTCTTAGTCTCTTTCTCATGTCCTGAAAATGAATGAGGTTTCCAGATATTTTGGAGACTGGAGGTGTGCTGAACTCATGAGTCAGCAGCTGTCAGTAACAGTTACACACACGTGGGTGACACCGCTGGGGTAGGAAAGTCCCTGAAATATCACACACCGTACAACAGTCACATACTGACTCAGTTAGTTAAACCCATCCTTGGCACAACCAAGAATATACCAACACCACAATCAAGGTGTCTCTACGTCCTGGAAAGCACGTAGTACTTCTGCTCTCTGGGGAGGCAACAGCAGTGTAGTTATGCAGGGATAGACTTGCAGCAGCTTCTGTGGGTCACAAGTCCCTTGCCAGTGGTGTCAGCTGTGTTTCTCTGCCATTCACATCTGCATTTGCACACTTCTGGTATATCCAACCCAAACAATTGCTCCTCAGAGGGAAGAGATTTAACAGCTGAGATCCTCTGAGAAAGAGATCATCCTTCAGCAGACAAACCAAATGGGAAATAGTAGCATATGGGTTTAAGGATGGGGGATGACTGGTGCCTTTTCATGGTACTGAGATTGCTCCAGGGCAGCAGGTTACCTCCCTTGCTGGGTATCACTTGCAGATCAGTCCAGTGGGCCACTGCTGCAAAGCACCAGCTCTTTTCATGGGAAACATGAAAAAGGCTGCAGGCAGGAAGAGACAAATGTCATGGGGAGGCAGGAACACCAGCTTCTGAGCTCACATCAGTTGTGCTTGTAAATATTTTAGTCATTTCTCATTTATTCACTGTAGCAGGCCATTATCCAGCCTCTGGCTAAAAGAGGCCAAAGGCATTCAAGAGTATTAAGTGTATAAGCAGGCCTGACACATAACAACTGCTGTGTGAAGGCAGCAGTTTTCATCTTCACGTCCTTACTGCAGGTTGCTAGCCCAGCCCTGAGGCCCTGGCTCTGCCCCTGCCCCTCACCTCAGCCCTGCAGCATGCCTGATGACTTCCTAAGAAGGCACATACACAGCAGAACTGTAATTTATACTCCCAGTCCTGGCAAAGTGGGAGATGCCAAATAATAATCCAGGTTTCTTGAATAATCACATCTATAAAACTGGACAAAGTTAGATTGGTGATGGGCTGCCATCACATTCCCTTGAACACAGGCAAAAAAAGCAGATCCTTCTTTCAGTGCATCCCACAAACTGCCTTTACAGTGTCCAGTGAGGAAGGGTGAGCCTTCGATCCAGGTAGCCTGAGCAGAGCAGCTAAGTTGGGTAGAGGTCCAAACAAACACCAAGCTCCTGGATCCAAACCAACTCTAGAGAGCTCTAAAAATGGGGCGGCTGTTCAGTGCTGTACTTCTGGCAGAAAGGCATCTTGGACTGTTGGCCAAGGTATGACAAGGTCCCATTGGACTTGATTTCAGACCACTGAGCACAGTGCTTCAGTGACATGACAACTTCTCTGCCACCAGGGAAGCAAGCAGGGCACTAGGAGAGGGAAAGAAGAGGGGCCAAGAAATAGTGGAGGGGAAGCTGAGATGAGTAGAAAGCAAGTATGAAAAGTGAAAGAAGTGACTGGGTCAGATAAGGGAAGGGGCAGAACGGAAAAGTTAAGTCAAGGAATAAATAGAAAGTACTAGAAGGCAAGAGGTTGCTCAAAGGGTATTACAGGGCTTGTTTAAACTGAGAACTACCTGGGACATAGACTGCCTCCATGGTTGCCCAGCCTCTAGGCCTGGATCCCAAATGAGCAACAAATTAAAATATGTGTGAATTTGAAACAGATCTTAGAAGGCAGATGAAAGGGTGGGAATTACCAGCATTCAGAAAATGGAGGAGACATCCGGACCCTGAGAGGCAAAAATACAAAGAAGCTGGAAATGCAAAAGCAGTCGGGTCCCTGAACTGAAATCCCTAACACATGGGGTAGAAGCAAAGGAAATTATGAAGCCAAGCTGACACACAGGGAAACGGCCTGGCCCCACCATTTACCACCAGCACTGCTTCAGAGGACCTTAGCACTGGCATACTCTATTCGGGAAATGTCGTTCTGGAAATAGTCTGCTTGGTGGTGACATCATTCATTCTTCTCAGCTGGAAACCTGACCCTGCTGCCAAACTTATTTTCCAGGCTAGAAGCTGATGTTCACGGAAAACTTTGGCCCCAAGGTCCAAATAGAGATCCTGAGCTTGTCAGTGCCAGAGCTCAGCACTCCATTAGGCTGCACAGCCCTCTCAGAAGTGTCTCTGGCCATGTTGCAGCTGGGTCAGTGGCTCAGTTGAGGAAGACAATCACAGCCAGCATGACGCAATGGTGAGTCACACTCCACACTCTTCACCAGCTACCAGGCTGCCATGGAGTGGGTAACTTTGGGTTGGCATGGAGTGTTCATTGGATGATCTTCAAAGAGATTTTATAGGGGCAAAAACATGGCAGTAAGTGACAAGGTGGAATAGGGCTCAAATACGTGGTTTAATATTAGGTCTCCCAGCTGCTCTTAGAGGGAGTTAATTCCTCTTGGATCTCTGGCAACAGGAGAAGACATGTTTTTAGAAGACTCTTCTGGCTCCAAGCATCACATGAATGAGTGTGGACATTTCAAACACTTTCAGTCATGGCTTTTGTCATGGAGTCATGACTCTGCCAAACCACTATCCTATGTCTGAGACTTTGGGCAGCTTCCACCATGCCATGCCAGGGAAGTGAGCCATTGCACTGGCAGGGCATTTCCCCTCAACCCAGCTCTGCCCTACCTGCTGTCCATGCTGCTTCAGCAGCTTTTTCATAAGCAGTTGGCCCCATTTCAAGTGTCTGTGGGAAAGCCAGGCCTGCCATGGGTGAGCATTCTTCATGGAGCTCGAGGTGGGGGGAGGCTGGACACACTTCAGGTCTTGTGCCTAATATTTGCTGTGACACCTAGATAATATTTGTGTGCAGCTGGCAGGTGCTCACCTCATTTTGGCGAGGGCAGAATTTGAGTGTGTGATGAAGGTGTGAATTATATCCTTTTTCAGGAACTGTGCAGCACTGAGGGACAGCCAAGAAGGCACGCATCTATCTTGTCTCCAGCCAAGGTTGCAGGCAAGCTCCTGCAAAGCCCTCATCTCCCTCCTTTGCCTGCCCTGCAAAAAGCACTGGCCTGTGGGGACAGGGCAGCCCCAGAAGCCCCCAGTCACATCAGTCTCAGTCACCCCAGGGAGAACCAAGGCACAATGCTTCTGAGAAGGAGCTGAATTTGGAGGGTCAGGGGCACATCATTTGGGACACTGGAATGAACTGAAATGCCAGGTGTCCGGATGGAAGGGTGGCAAGAGTCCCTGCTCTGACCGGCAGTGAATAAACCATTAGCCAGGCTGCCTACAAAGGCTGCTGCCTGTGGGCAGACGTGATTGCAGGCACAGCCTCGGCTCCTGTGCTTGTGGGAACCTGGCGGAAACCCTCCCGGTTTCCCCTGGTCCCGGCTCAGCTGCGCTGGGAGATTTGCATTGGCAGCAGGGTGGCGGGGAAGCTCGCCCGCCCCTTGCCCGTATGCTGCCAGCGTCCTGCCAGTGCCGGCAGCCTTTCGCCTCTGTGAACTTTTTGTCTCTTGTGTGAAAGGGGAGTGTTTTTCAAAGGAATCATTTAAACAATTTAAACGCATCTTAATTAGAAGTGGGCAAACGGCAAAAGGAGCTATATCTTTCACTCAGAAGCACATCTTTGTCCATACACTCCTCTCTCACCTATAGACACAACCCTCTTCCACCACAGGTGTCTGGGAAGCTCAGCTGGCTGAGTCCCTCAATCCATCCTGGCAGCCTGTAGTATGCCCACAGCCCCCCGCTGCCCTCAGCCCAGCTGCATGTTATGTACCACTGAGTCAGCATCCCCTCTGTCCCTTCTCCCAGCCTCCCACTGCTCTCCCAGCCTCAGGACCCTGCCCTCTTTCTGCCCTTTCCCTGCCACCCCTTGCTCCTGACCCTGGTGTCACCTATAGCTGCAACAGCTATTCCACGTATACCCATTACTAAATGAAGAATCCCCTGTGAAGCGGTAAAAAAGCCCTGGCTGTACAATGTGCCTGGAGTGAAAAGGGAAGGCTGTTAACACCACTTGGAAAGGGGCTTGCATTTGACAACAAATACAGCCAAGTTTTGAGCTTCTTGCTAATTAGTCTCTTAGCTGTATGAACAGAGAAATCTTCTCACCAACCAGCCTCTCTCCACTCTCACACTTCAGCCCTGTCACCTCAGGAATCCCCTGCCCCATCTCCGTGGTACGGTGCTACGTAGGCATCACACCAGTGGCTGCCTGGCCACTCGCCTGCGCCTGCATGGAAGAGCCAGCCAGAGATGGCTCCTTGCTGCCGATTTTCTCTAAGGGACAAAAGCTGCTTAAAAAACGGAGCCAAAGCCCCAGGTGCTGCTGGGATGCTGGGCTGTGGAAGAAGAGGGCACCCTGCAGTAATCCACAGACCTGCACGTCTGCTGGATGGACATCCCTGGCCCAACGTTGTTGGCAGGAGCCGCTGGGAATAGCCCTGTGAAGAAGATCTTGGGGAGGACTCATCCCCCTGCCAAGCCACACACCTCGTGGTCATGCTCCAATGCCAGCAGAGTTGTTAGCCCAGGGAAGATGTCACTCTCTGGTGCATATTCAAGCAGGGAGCAAGCAAAATCATCATTATGCCCCCTGGCACATGAACCTACGCTCTTTTGCACCCCCAGCCTTTCAGCACCTGTCTGGCAACCCAATCAGGCAGTCCAGCAGAGAGAGGCTCCCAGTACTTCAGCAGCAGCTGGAGAGCATCTGTCTGTCCGTCCATCCATCTATCTGTCCATCCATTCATCCATCTGTCCAGAGAATGGGTTAAACAGCCTGTGCCCCACCCCTTGAGGCCAGCCTAGGCTTCCAGGCATGGAAGGGAGAGGCTTACAGCTGGGGATCATTACCAGGCAGCCATAAGGAGGGTGGAGGCACTTCCTCCCACACTGATCAGAGGAGCTTTGCAACTGTATACCCTGGAGCCAAAGGATGAGGTCCAGGGCTTGTTTACCATCTTCTGTGAAATGGGGGGTTCTGTTCACATCAAGGAGAATGCCAGCGGATCCCACCATGAAGCAAGGCGTTACATGCTTCCCAGGGAGTGGGGACCACTTGATGACCACCCAGTCTGCTTTGGTTGACCTCTCCAAATCAGGAGGCTCTCATTTGGCTGCCCTGCCTTGGGATATTTATTCATCTAATAAGCTCCGCCCCAGGAGGCAAGAGGGGATACTGTGTTCCCTAACCTTTCACTAAGGGTCTCATGCTAACAGAGCCTGTTGACAAGTTATGGGAATAGATACACCTCTGCTGTCTGAGAACATGGAGCTGTAGCAGCAAAACGTCTGATTCATTCCTGCTTCATGCAGGACTTGCAGGAATCAAGGAAAAGGAACAAGCAGCCTTTCTGACTTGAACACTGCAAAATCTCCAGATGCCGAGTGCCCTCTAAGACAGACTGTCCAAAAGACTTGGAGAAATTTAGCAAAATCTTAATGGATGAACTAACAGCAGAGGAACTAAGCAGCAGCCATTTTGTCCTGGGGATGGCATGTTGCCTGGCCATCCACAAATGAATGGAAACCCATACGCCAAGGGATGCCGGAAGCATGGCCGTTTCCCTTGGAACGATGGGGAGCTCCACATGAAAAATGGATGACTCACTCTCCTGAGCACCACAGTCAGACAGGGAGGGGAGGAGGTTGTGGTATGCCTCCAAGCTCAGCTTCCAGGACAAATTTGCCAGATACAAAAATGAGATGTTATGAGATGTTTGGCTGGTTTCCCTGCTTCATGCCCTCAAGCAGCAAAGCTGTGCTGGCTGGTAGAAAACAGCTGGGCTGTGTAGACACAATCTACTTCGTTTCCAAGGAAAGCTGGGAATGTTTAGAGGGCCAAACATTTGTAGCTTCTAAGGGTTGATCGGATGGTCGTGTACCTCTTCATCGAGCAGAACTGAACCAACTGCCAGGGAAGTTTCATCTTGGCTGGGCTGTACATCCAGAGAAAGTATTCCAAGATCTAAGTTGTGTTATTCACTGTGACCCCATTCTCCTCCCTTCCAAGCGCAGGGAATTTTGTAATCTCTACAGGATGGTCTTATCAAACACTCTTGAGCTGCAATATGAAGTCTTGGAGGAAGCTATTCCCTTTGGTTTCATCCTGCATGTTGCACAAGGGCAATGCAGCCAAGGAGTTGGGAAGAATTATTCATTAATGGGTCATGAGATCACTGAGGTCACTCATCCGGGAAATCACCAAGAAGCAGAAAACAGATCTTTGCCCTCAGGTCCTTGAAAATCATATAAACCTGTGGGGAATGTCTCTTCTCCAGAACTCATCTGCTCTTGACAGATGTTTATATCCCAGTGGCCTCTCTCATGTCAGTGGTGTAATCCAGACAGCAGTCATCCCGTTCATTGCAAATGCCTCCATTAATATGTGCAGTGGTTTGACTTTTCTGTGTCAGCAAGGCTTAGGGTCTAGTTTTTCCATGCAAACTCTACCTAGGCTCTGTGAACACACCCTCAGGCAGAGGCATCCATTGCTCGAGCCAGCATTTGAGTTTGAAGGGGCAGTTTGTACACTTCAGCACTAGGTTCAACCAGCACAGCCATGAGACGATTCTCCATGTAGACAATGGCACTGAGTCTGCATGAAAAGAGACTGGATGTGGCACTTAGTGCCATGATCTGGTAATCACAGTGGTGTTGGATCAAGGGTTGGACTTGATGAACTCAGAGGTCTCTTCCAACCCAGTTGATTCTATGATTATGAAAAGGAAGATAGCTCAGTTCTGCTCTTGACAACCTTCTGCAGAGGTCTGGGATGGCTCTGAAGGACTCTTGTGGGTTCACCTTCCCCCTGACCTCCTGGAGGACTTGCCAGCTTCAGTGTGCTCTCCCTCCTGAAGAGCTGCTGCAAGGTCTAGTGGAGACTGGGTCCTGTTTCTTCTGCTGTCATGAAAGCTCATTCAAGGACTGATGTTTACTCCACACTTGCAATGTACCCTTGATTAGCAGTTTTCCTCCAGCCACAAAAAACTGTAGGGTTGCTCTACCTCTGCTCTAAATCTTTACTTGTTATCTAGCCAGCTCCAGATGAGGGATCCATTCAAGAAGTCTTCCGATCTGATTCTTGTAAATGGCAATGATGTAATGTGCCTTTCTGGTTGACTCCCAGTTCTGCAAAGTTAGTAGCCTTCACGGTGCAACTAAACTACTTTGTGTCCTGCAAAGTTATCCACTTTTTGAAACAGGCAATATGGTGATGTGAGGAGAATCACTGTTCATCGATTTGTCAGCTTGCAAAAATCAGCTGTGCCTTACCATGTAATGGTGCATGATTTAAAACTGGCCACCTGAGACACTGTCTAGATATATCTCTGCCAAGGAGGGATACTACTATCTAACCAGGCCTGACAAGGATTTGTAGCATCTTGCTTTTGGAAATTTCTACAGGAGATTGTGTAGTTGGAGTTGGAGGGTCTAGTCAGAAAATGGTCACTAGTGGTGCCCCCCCAAGGTTCAATACTGGGCCCAGTATTGTTGAACTCATTCATTAATGACTTGGATGAAGGGATAGATGCCTCCTCAGCAAGTTCACCAACAACACAAAACTGGGAGGAGTGGCTGATATCCCAGAGGGCTGTGCAGCCCTCCAGAAGAACCTCAACAGGTTGAAGAGATGGACAGAGAGAAGAACTGTCTGAAATTCAAAAAAGGCAAATACAGGGTCCTGCAGATGGGAAAGAATAACCCTATGCAACAGTACATGCTGGGGACTGACCTGCTGGAAAGCAGCTCTTCAGAGAAGGACCTGAGGATCTGGTGGACAAGTCATCCTTGAGCCAGCAGTGTGTCCTTATAGACAAGAAGGCCAATGGTATCCTGAGGTGCATTAGGAAGAGCATTTAAAGAAGGTCAAGGGAGGTGATTTTGCCCCTCTACTCAGTCCTAGTGATGCTACATCTGGAGTGCTGTGTGCAGTTCTGGGCTCCTCAGCACAAGAGAGACACAGAGCTGTTGGAGTGGGTCCAGTCAGAGGACTAAAAAGATGGTGAAGGGACTGAAGCACCTCTCTTACAAGGACAAGCTGAAGGAGTTGGGCCTGTTCAGCCTCAAGAAGAGACAACAGTTCATCAATGTATATAAGTATCTGAAGGGAGTGTGCCAAGAGGATGGATCCAGGCTCTTCTTGGTGGTGCTGAGCAACAGGACAAGAAGCAACAGGCAGACACTGATGCACAGGAAGTTCCACCTGAACATGAGGAAGAACCTCTTTAATGTGTGGGTGACCACACAGTGGAACAGATTGCCCAGACAGGTTGTGGAGTCTCCCTCCTTGAGATACTCAAGAATTGTCTGGATGCAACCCTGTGCCATGTGCTCTAGGATGACCCTGATTGAACAGGGAGGTTGGACTCAATGATCCACTGTAGTCCCTTCAAACCTTACCCATTCTGATTGTGTGATTGTGTGGTCCCTGCAAGATACTCTGTCTCAAGAAGACAGGAGCCCCTAAGGGCTTAAGGAGCTGAAAAGTTTTTCTGGATGTCCAATACTATGTTTCTTGAAGACGGAGAACAACCCATTCAGTTTCTTTTTCAGACACATTTTACAAATCTGAAGGCTGTCATGTTTTCCCTTCCTTCCTCTCATAAGCAGACTAAACAGCTGGAGTTCTTTCAATCTTTACTCATAGGTCACGGTTACTAGTCTGCTGATCATCTTTCAAGGATTCTAATAGGTGCAAGCTTTTCTTGAACTGTATTGTCCAAACTGGATATATCCAGAAAGTATGAGGTTTTCCTAATAGTGTGTAAAGTTGAATGATTACAGCATGCATGGTGCTTATGGCACTTTTGTTTATATAGCCTAGTAACAATGTTTATTTTATTTCACATCTATGTGTCATTGACTCACTCAGTAATGACATCCATGACCTCAGTGACACCAGTGTCGTTCTCTGAAGGCCTCGTTTCCCCTGTCTTTATGCATACAGCAAATTATCCTGCTGTGTGTGGCCTGCATTTGCCCTTATGAATTGCATCCTCTCTATATTCATTTCACCAGTGTCTTACTCTGCCTGAACTCCCATCCAGATCTCCAAACCACCACATGGCCGATCAATTTCAGCAAAAAAAATAAACGTGAGCTGGCACTGTGCTCTCACAGCCCAAAAAGCCAACCAAATCCTGGGCTGCATCAAATGCAGTGTGGCCAGCAGACAAAGGAAGTGATTCTTTCCCTTTACTCTGCTCTTGTGAGACCCTAGCTGCAGTACTGAGTACAGTTCTGGTGTCTCCAACATAAGGAGGACATGGAACTGTTGGAGCAAGTCCAGAGGAGGGCCACTAAGTTGATAAGAAGACTGGAGCAGCTTCCCTATGAATACAGACTGAGACAGTTGGGGCCGTTCCACCTGGAGAATGTTGCCTGAAGACCTCATAGCAACCTTCCAGTATTTGAATGGGGCCCACAAGGAAGGCAAAGAGGGACCCTTAAGCAGGAACTATAGTGACAGGACAAGGAATAATGGGTACAAATTGAAAGACCAGAAATTCAAGTTAGATATTAGGAAGAAATTCTTTACTGTGAGGGTGGTGAGACACTGGAACAGGTTGCCCAGGAAGGTTGTGGATACCCCAAAACTGACAGTGTTCAGAGCCAGGTTTGATAAGGCCTTGAGCAACCTGATCCAGTGAGAGGTATCCCTGCCCATGGCAGGCAGCACTGGGCCTACATGATCTTTACAGTCCATTCCAAACCCTTAACATTCTATGATTCTATGAAATGTAATACACAGCTTTGAAACCAACACCCAGGTTGATCATGCAAGTAGATCACAACATTAGAGCCAGGACGCATCTCTTCATCTTCTCCAACCCTGTTATAGAAGGAAATTAAGCTGTTGCCAAATCCAATCCTCTTACTCCTTACCCTGCTCTCTTGGTCAGCCTTACAAATAGGGTGTCAGCTCCAGGGCCCTTGCTGGCGCTGAAGGCAGCCTGATAGTTCTGATGTCCCATGGCTCCATTTCCTTTACTCCTTTAAAAACAGGTACTATCCTTTTGCCTTTTTCCCCTCATCATCTGGAACCTCACCCCTTCTTCTTAAGATAATTACTACCACATTTAATACTGTTTCAGCCAGGATTTCTGCAGGGTAAGATAATCTGAAAGGAAGGGAGACACATCTGAGGTCACTGAGAAAAGGATGAGGGAACTGGTGACTGTGCCCCATCGTGTGGATCCAACCTCTCTGCCTGGCTCAGGAAGCTCGCAGGTGCAAGTCCAGCACCTCCTGCAGGATGAGGAGCATACGTGAGCCTGAAGACAGCATCCTGCAGCATCTGGTCTGTTTACATAGCAGGGAGCTTTTGTTAACATCAGGAGGTTGGCCAATGAAGGGAAATTTTACAATTACACCACACAGCTCTGTTGACTCAAAAGGAAGAGTTAGCTTCAAAGCAAAGCAGGCTCCACGTAGTCAGGCTCACGTAGTCCAGCCAGCTGCACAATGAGGCGTTTCAGTGGAAGGCTGGGAGTCTGCTGGATGGATGCAAGACATTCACACGGGGCAGATAGCAGCTCTCGCTAGGCAGCTGGCAAACGGGCAGCTCCCAGGAGCCAGAGAGCGCCCTGGGAAAGGGGCAGGCAGAGCAGGGAACAAAGGCTGCCGGGTGACTGCGGGTGTGATGCTGATCAGCATCCTCTCCATCAGGCAGGAGCTGGCAGCTGCTTCTGGTACCCTGGATGAACGGGCCACCAAGTTCCCAGGCCCTTGAGGTACGCGACAGCAGTTTCCCAAAGTGCAGTTTTGCGCATCAGTGAAAGAGCTGCCCCAGCATTGCCCCCCATTCCCCAACTGCACTATTTTCCATTTCTTTTCCTAGACAGGATCAGCCTGATTCTTTGGGGAACCTTTTTGCCTTGTCCTTACCTTTAGGATGAATGAATTTATTCTTTGCCCTGCTTTTTGGTCCAGTGGTTTTCCCAGACGAGCACCGAGCGAGGCAGGCAGAGGGAAACACTACACCCAGCTCTCACTCACTTCTCCCCTGCCCTCCACAGAGCCAGGCAGCCCAGCACACGATCAATTACAAGGGACGGAAATGCCCCGTGCCTGATATCCGGTGAGGCTGAGTGATGACAGCCCACTAATCATTTCCAGAATTTGTGATTGGAATTAAAGGGTTGGGTTTTCCTTCAGTGAATGTGAGCAGAGCAGCTGGGGGAAGGGAGCAGCCTGTTTGGGTAGGGAAAAGACAAAGCTTTGCAGAACATTGCTGTGCCACTGTAGCGATTCAAGCACTGACCAGATGAGAGGTGATTTACAAGCTTATGGGACAGCCATAGATGTTCTATGGGACATCTCACAATAGTGACCTGGCTACGGCTTTGCCAGACATCAACCTTGCCTCCCATCCATCACACACCAGCACCTCCACTTCCAGCATCCATGGGGTCCCTCGCCAGCTTCTTAAGCTCTTTGGGGAGAGCAACTCCTGCCTCCACTCTGCCAGCCCTACAAGGCGATCACTGCTGCCTGCTCACTTACTTTCCCAACAAGCGTCTGCATGGTCCTTCCCTTCTCACCCGCTTATGCCTGGGAGGGGCTTCCCACACACATCCTTCAAACCTCTTTCTCCACTGTGGTGCTGCAGAGCATAGGGAGACCAGCCATTTGCTTTATCACTGCTGTGAACTTGCCTTACTGAGTTCCCTGGTGTTCTTCACATTTCTGGTGGCTGATGCCAGGGTTGTTGCTTGGCTGCTTGCTCTGGGAGATGTACATCCTTGGAAGGAGCCATCTTTTGTAGTTTTGCATCTCAGCAGGATTGAGAAGCAACCAAGGAACTCTGCTTGCACAAAGAGTAGTCGGTCAAAGGTGCTCCTGCTTGGTCAGAAGGCAGCTCCTGCACTCCAAACACAAAGTGTGGCCCCGTGGTACAGGACACCAAAGGCAAAAAAACCTTTTATTATTACTTATGTCACCATGAGACAAGCACTCCAGAAAGAAGCAAGGCTGTGTTTGCTGACCTGGCTCATTGGCTTGAAGCCTCTCTTCCAAAAGCAGTCCTGAGAGGGTCTCTGGGATGCTGCCCTTTCTAAGAAGAGACCAGACCTTTTTCCTTGGGAATAAGGCATTGTCCAAATTTTCTCTCATGGTCATTTTAGGGGCTCCTCACATCTTTGCCTGAAGATACAAGTCTGGTCTATATGGTAAGAAAAACCCCCATGGTCTTCCCATACAACCCCATCCTGGGCCCCAGCTATGAAACTCATCTGAAGGGAGGCTCACGCAAAGTCCTGTGGAGACAAGCTGGAGAGAGCTATGGAAAGGAAAGCCAGCAAGAGGGTGGGATGCCTCAAGGGCTGCAAAGAAACTTTTAAGTAATTGTGTCAGAGGAAGAAGAGATTGGGCTGTGGAATTGAAATTAATGAGCTGTCTGCAGGGCATGGGCAGGACAGACTGGAAGCCTTGGGAACCTCCTGGAAGAAGGCAGCCAGCTCCTGCAAGAGCGTCATCGTATACCCTTGTGTCAGTGCTACACATAGAGCTTTGGTAGCAAGCCCATGTATTTTGGGATGAGCCTCAATGTCTGACTTCCAGATAAGGATTTTACAGAGATTACTTGCTCTCAGTTTGAAACCACTGCAGATGTAACATCTTTCCAAGTTTCAAGTGTCCACTTTCTCCCAGCTGCTGCAAGCAGGACTGGGACATCCTTTAAGAGGTCACCAGTGCAGGAAACTCCTTCCCTGCATAGCCTGTCAAAGCCCGGGTTTGACAGCCCTCTGCAGACCCCGTCTGCCTCAGCCATGAGGATGTTTGTAGAGAGCCTGGGACGAAAACACAGTCTGGAAGGTCTCTCTCTTACTCCTCTTTGCAGCCTCAGAGTTGAGCTCAATGCCCTGCTCGGATCCACTTTATGAGCGTCACTGTTTCATGTGAACTCTCCATCCAGAGCTCAGGGCTTGAGATAGATACAATTAACAGGTTTCATGGAGTATAACCAAGATAAAAGGAGTCAGTTGGATGCCAGGCCAAGCCCAGCCTAGGATCATGCCAACACACACATTTGGGAGAATAAACATGTAACAAGAGTGGGAATTAATTACACAGGCTCACTTATCATCACTCTTCCTCCCTGCCTCTCAGGGAGGCTCACTTTCTGTCTCAGTGCCAGGCTGCACGTATAGAAGCAGGGCTCTGACTAAGGCTTGCCTAGGGATCCCAGGCAGCGCACCACCAGGCTGGGTGCTCCCTCCCAAGCCTGGTAGGCAGGGCAGGACAGGAGGGTGGCAGCAGCCCAATTGTGCCTTTCACTTGCAGCGTGGGACCTGCTCTGAACTGGTGCCAGCTCCTTCCAGGTGACCCTCTGGGATGCAGATCGCTGGCTAATGGGGCTGAGCAGTGCTGGGGGGTGCCAGTGCTTTATAGTTTCCAGGGGTGGGATGATATTTGTGGGGGGCCTGGGTGACAGTGGGGTCTTGGCAGGTGATGTGGAGGAGGGAGGACCTGGATCAGCTCTTCTCAGATGGAAAGTAAAGCAAGGAGTGATCCCAAGGACTGAGCTGTGGCACCACATGCTGCGTTTTTGTACAGGCATGCAGTTGCATCCTGAGACACAGGGATGCTTGTAAATAGGGATGTGTTTGCTCTGTTCCAACTGCCAGGGCCACACTGAGGGAAGATTCCTCCTTCCAAAGCCTTTAGTCCCACTTCAGTACATCCCTGAGCTCGCAGTGGAGCTGGCTACCTGAACTAACAGGACTGTGCTCCTGCAAAAGTGGAGGTGGGGTGGGGTGGGGTAAATCAGACTTGCCCTCTGCAAGGTACCTCCCCCAGGCAGTCCCATCTCCTGGGCCCTCCCCTGGCTCCTGATGGGCTGCATCTCCTGTCACCCCATAGTCACTTCATCCACCACTGGCCACCAAGAGCTGAGTCTATCAGTGTTGTTCAGCCTGATCCACCCAGGGGTGCTACTGAAGAACTGTCAGCAAAGAAAACCCTAGATGACTGCCCAAAGATTCTCCACAGGCTCCAAGAGCAAAATCCCTCTGGCTTGTGAGCAAGATGCAGATACTTCTGTAGCTTGTTCAGCAGACAGCAATCTATATTCACCCTCCCAGCACCACACCAAGGGGTTAGGTTGGTACCAAAACAATGAGAAGGCAGTACATCGCCAATGTCTAAAGAGCCACACAGCCTTCTGAAACCCCTCATGCTCCGCATGCCTACAAATGTCTGCAAGCACCAGCCACCCGGGGACTGCAGCCTGCAGAAGAGGTCTTGGATCTTAAGGAGAACTAGGACAGTGTTAAAATCTTGGGACAAAAAAGACCAGGCTTGGATGTAAAATAATCCAAGGAAGAGAGAAAGTTTGTAACCAGCTCAGGGAGAGCAGTTCCTGGGAGGACAGGAGTGTGCTCCAAGGGATGTCATGGTGCAAGATCTGCACAGACACAGCAATTCCTGTGTGCAGTGAGCTCTGGGAGCAGCAGCAGCAGGAAAGGGTTTCAAACATGAGTCAAGTGGATGCTTACTTAAAGGAAGGAAACGGTCCAGAGGACAAACCAAGCAGGCAGGTGGAGAAAAGAGCCACCACCTCCTCTTCTGAACCACTGCTCTAGCCCTCATGTACCATGGGCTTCTGCAAGAGGAATCAGCAGCATTGCCTAGGGGAGGGATTCGCTTCACCTGCCCAGCTCAGATCAACAAAAATAGGAGAGCCTCTTAACATACTGTCTAATAAAACATAGCAGCAGCCTAGATACTCAACTTGTGAACAAACATGTTCTAAAATACCCTGTCCACCGTGTGCCCCTTGCCCTCCAGTGACATCCGTGTATACTCAGAACAGCCACAGCAGTGTGTGCAGTACAAGGCAAGGAGAGCACGCACAGGGCCTGAGACAAGCTGGTGAGCTGCCCAGTGAAAAAAATTCCCTGTAAGAACTTACGGCAAATTTCTTGACTGCATTGGCATCTCCCTAAAACACACAACAGGGTACTGATGGAGAAGAAGGGCTCTTGGGCTCATAGGATGTTTGTCCCAGGGAGCATATGTGCTGTCCTTGCAAATGACACGGCATGCTGTGAAGGACTCTCTACCAGTCACGAAGGATGTACCCAACCTAGCATTAAATCCAGCTGGCTTGAGCGCCAAGAGCAACAAAGCTGTGGTCCCACGGACTTCAATGAGTCATTTACCCCCAGCATGGAGCCTGGCCCATGTCCTTGTAGTGACTAACTATTGGCACTGCTAGTTCTGAGGCATCTATATATGTTCTATACCTGCCCAGCTGCCATCCTTTTCAATAGAAAAGTCATCCCACACACAGATAGCTTTTGGGCTTTGCCACCAGTGCTGTCCTGCACAGGTCCTGCTCTCTGTTGCCTGCCCTTGCCTTGGCTGACAGGCAGCATAACTGGGCTGTGGGTACCTCAGTTCTTTCTTCTCTGGTGCTGCGGCCAGTCATAGAATCATAGAATTTACGGGAACAAAGAGTCTGTCCCAAGACAACGATGGCAAAAGTCCTCATAATGCAGTATGTACAAGTAGTGATGCTGGTTGCCACCCTCAGTTCATGGCCCATAACACCTCTCCTTTCTAGGTCCCTGGCATTTTGCTGTCCTTGTCAGGTTAGACTATGCCAAGTGTCAGGTATTTAAAAAGAGTCAGTACAAGATTTTCTTGGCTTTCCCTGTCCCACTGGCTGATGGGCATCTCACACAATCAGCACACACAGCGTATTTGTGTCTGGCCCCAGGTTCCAAGCAAGGTGAGCAAAGGACTCTTCCAGGGTTTGCCTGGTGGTTTCACCCTCCTTGGTCACTGGGAAATAATAATCCATTGGAAAAGTGAAAGAATAAGCACCCCTGTGTCCCCTCTGTGAGCAAACTAACCCCAAAGACACCAGCCAGACTGGAGTGGTGTGACACGGGACCCTGGTAGCTCTTCCCACTGGGAGAGCAGCAGCACAAGAGATCTCAGCCATGCCATGGCTCCCAAAAACCTCCTTCTTCCCCCTTGCTTCCCAATGCCCCTACCACTGCCCCTGCTCCCTCGCTCCCTGCCCCTGCCAGGTCAGCCCAGCTGTTCTCACTGTGGGATTCAGTCATTTCCTGACATTTAGCTCTGTGCAGTGTGACCGGGAGCAGATGTATATGAGCAATCAGAGAGGTGTGGGAGATCTAACACTGCATCCAACAGGACACGGAGAGCGCATAGGGCAAGGGAAGGGGTGAGGGGGAGTGAAAAAAAAAAAAAAAAACAAGCG
>VWZF01005815.1:53450-69560 GCA_013396755.1 Sclerurus mexicanus
AAAAAAAATAAAAGAAAAAAAGAAAAAAATTCCAAAAACACCAAACCACAGACGGCTCAATACTTTCCATGTGGTGCCGCTAAGGAGGAAATCGCTTCCATTTGCTACGTGCAGAGCCGGGTGTCTGCACAGCGGCCGGGAAGAGAAGGGAGCCTGTTTCCCAGGTGGAGAGGAGGGGCTACGGGAGGAGCTGGAACCGGGAGGAAGGTGCCTCCCACACCCACGCGGGATGGGGACGGTGGGAAGAGCTGCAGGTGGCGGGGGTCCTGCCGGCGATGGAGGATGTGCTGCCGGAGCGCCTTGGGAAGAGCGCCGGGTCGGGGGGTGCCCGGGGATCCCCGCTGGGGCTCTCCAGCGCAGCGCTGTTCCGCACGGGAAGGCAGCGCAGGGGCAGGGCTGCAGGAGCTGCCCGGGGGTCCCGCTCCTGTTCACCCTCCCAGCGCCCGTCAGAGGCTGCGGGACACCGGCTCCTTAGCCAGCATCCAGTCTTGTTGCTTGAGCTGGGGTGCCAGCTGTGACCCCCTGACTGCGAGGTACCATGTGTGCTTTCTCACCGCTCAGAAAAGGGGCCAGGGGAGGCGAGGACAAATTTCCCAACCTCCTACCTCCCTTCGAACAGTGTCGTGGGTGGGACGAAGGCTGCAGTGTCCCTCTCGCTTCCCGTGACTGCCCCTCTGGCCTCTCCGCCCACCAGGTTGCTGCCAGCCTGCAGGGTCAGCTGCCTGGTGCTGTGCCCTAGCCTGTCCCTGGGCCTCCTGCCCAGCCCAGCCGTCTCTGGGGGCTGCTGCCCCCATCCTTCCTCCCAGCTGACAGCCATCTCCGCTGGGGCAGGAGAGGGGGAAGGATGCACCGACCCAAGGTCCCAGTCCAAGGCCCACCCAGATTGCTGCTTGTGGGTGATGGCAGAGGATGCAGCACCCGAGGGAAACTGAAGTCCCCCTGGAATTTTGAATTGCTGAGCACCTCAGAAGATAGGAGGCCCCTCTCTCCAACCACTGCTTCCTCACTTTCACCATCCCAACCAACACAGCAGCTACCCCTTCTTCACCCACAGACTTGTTTCTGGTCTGGTGCCATGAGGTCCCTACCCCATAGCACAGCTAGACATGCTGCAAGCAATCAAAGCCCACCCCTCCTTGCCTGCCCCCAGAACCAGGGTTGGGCCACTCCTTGTGCCAGCCTCACTGGGGCAGGGAGAGCCTTGGGCTGAGGGATGGCACCATGCTACCTCAAGCACTTGGATCAGGAGGCAAAGTCCCTGATCAGAGGACTGCCACAATCACACCTGGGCTTTGCAAGCCAGGAAAAGTCCATGGGCTACAAGATGAGCAAAGTGGGAGTTGAGGGCAGGGTTTAGCCTGGGGACCAGAGCACAAGAGGTCCTTCCCCCACAGCCCTGGTCACCTTAGTGAAAAGCAAGGAGCTCTTTGCTGTGGCTGCACTTCTCTCATACCCAAGCCCCTATCTGACACAGCCCACAGAGCACATGGGCTTGACATCTCATTGGGAGACTCGTATCCCAGAGCATTTCTCCAGCTGTGAGAGGGGACCGCCAAAAAGGCTGGGAAAATACCTTCTGCTGCCTGCAGCAAACACCTCAGCTGTAAACTGTAAAGTCAGCCAGGTTCTGCTCCAGGCTGTTTAAACACCAGCCCAGACCCTTTGAGTGCCTTCCCCATTGTTGTATCTGCAGGCTCACAGCTGCTGAGGAAGTTACAGCCCTCCTGGCCCCTCTCTGGGAAGCCACTGCTCTGTCCTGATTTGACCCGTGTCCCTGGGGCCTTGCCGAATCTCGTTTGCACAGGTGTCCCACAGGTGGGGAATCCTTGGAGTTCACAGATCTGCATCCGTGCCAGCTAAAGCACAAACAAGCTTTAAGCCATTTCTTTTCCCTGGGAAAAGACAGGATTAATAGCGCCAAGCAACAGGGAATCCAAATGGCCCCTTTCAGAAATGGTCTGCTAAATGAAAGGCTCAGGACAGGCACAATATTTTGATGGCTGTGGGGTCTTTGTCATATCCATCAACCATAAACCACAGAGAAGCAAGACAGTGTGTAGTACAACCCATACCATTTTGGCTTGTCCACCCCTTTTCCCACAGTCTTGCTCATCCTCAGAAGATCCCACCTGATGGGTGCCGTGACCCCTTAGAGATCTTCGTGGAAAACACTAGGCTACAAATCATTTGGCAAAGCTTTCTGCAATATGCAGAGGAAAGCTTCAGACTGACATACCCAAGTCTCCAGCACTCCACCAGAGAGAGGAGGATGCCACTCGAGCTCTCAAAAATGTCTCTTGGTTCACCTCCTGACCTACAAGACCCTCTGGCAATTATGCTGTAGGATGCCACAGGAATCAGGATCCTGGGCCCAATCCACTCCGAGGCCCTCCCCGACCTTTTGCAAAGCGCAGAACTTACCTCCAAACACCTCCTGACACGTGGTACTCTCCCCACTGGGATGTCTCATGGTTCCCCTGCAAAGTGTCACAGCTGAAGACTTCCCGTGCACCTTCTGCAATGAAGAAGGCTGTCAGGCGTAGGGTTGTGAGGCTGTGTGTCCTAGGTCAGCAGCTGCCAGCCAGCTCCCACTGCAAGGGCTGTCCACTTCTACATTCACTACCTCCATGCTCTTTGGGCTGTACACTGACCAAGAGCTGATGGTGCCTATTGAGGAAGCTCCATTCCATCTACCTCCTGCAGGATGGGTAACCCCATCACCATGTGGAAAGCTTGGAAGGAGCCCCAGCAGAACTGGGTGCAAAGCCATGAGACAGTGTTGGTTTTTCTTGGGAATTAACATGGTGCCAGAAGGAGCTATCAGTTCTCCAGCAAAGTGGGGGGACTTCCAACAGGGACCCCAGTTCATCTTCCAGGAAAGAATGGGGAGGCAGCATTTTTTGCTTGCTGGTAGTGAAGGCACAGTGGGGATGATGGCACACGATGCTGCCTGGGGAAAAACACCCGCTTCTACTAGGCATCTCTCCCTCTGTTGCTTTATTAATTTATTTTTCATTTTCCCTCCCTCTTCTTCCTCCTCCTTCTTTCCCCCTAATCCATGAACAAGACTCTCAAAGCTAGAAGAGAGGAGAAAACCAGCACAGCTGCAAATTCGATCAGCGGTGCACTGGCAGGCAGGCACGCACAGCTGGGAGAGGGGAGCACACTCTCACACACACAAAGCAGCACCAAATGGAGTGCATGGAAGAAGGCCAGCAGAGGCCAGTGACTCACATCCCTGGCCTCCATTAGCTTCAGACTGAGAAACATTAGATGACTGAGGCTGGCAGGAGATACCACAATGCTGGAACCATGCTGAGAACCCACAGCCCACCGGAGTACAGGATGGGCAAACTCTCCTAAACTCAGAGGCTGCTCAACATATCCTCATGGCAGATGTAAAGTGCCACTTTATCTTCTGTGGGTCTGAGTCTAAATATTTGTTTCCTCATCCAGGTCCTGATATGTCCCTCCTTTCTTCTTCCTTTGTCAAAACTGTCCATATCACCAGTGGCAAGAAGTACTTAAATGAGAGACAATGTCTGATGCCACAGACCCAGCAGACCCAGAACGGAAAGTACTGTTTGCTCCTACTTGAGCACCAACGAGATGTGGAGAGCCTTTCCCATGGCAGAGGTGGAGAGCAAGGAGTGTGTTGTGAAAACTACAGCTGCACGTGAGCCCCTGTTCTTGGGGTATTCTCTCCTCTCCCCAAGCACCCCAGCAGCACAGTGGGGCCTGGGATGTCTGCCAGATTCTTCTTTTTTAGAAGCTATTTAGTCTCCCAGAGAGGAAAAAGAATGCTTGTAGGAAACTGTAAGCAGAGCAAATCCAGCACCTCTGAGAACATGGAGCACCTTTGCAAAGGGCAGTACTGCTTCCCAGCCCTGCCTACACCCACAGCAGCACCACCATAGCAGGGCCAGCTTCCTTGTCTGTAATGGCAACAGCCCATGTCAGGGCACAGGAGCAGGACAGGAGAGAGAGAAGGGAAAAGGGTCTTGCACTAATGTAGCATCCATACCCACCTCTCAGTGCACAGTGTTGCAGTAGCTGGTGCTAAGCACAGACTTCAAGCTTCTTGCATCCCCTGCAACACGTCCACTGCTGCAGTGCAGCCCTTTGCCATTTGTTATGGCCTAGCTATACATCCCAGTGCTGGTCTCCTTGCAGTACAAGTTTGTCCCAGTCCCTGGCAGCATCAGTTCTGTTTGGGATGCTGAGTGCCCAGCTTGACAGAACACAGACATACCACAGAGCATGAGGAGGGAAGACAGTGAAGCACCATTTCATCATGCTGCAATAAAATGGGAGAGGATACTGTACAGCCCTGAGCAGTGGTAAAGCTTCGTCCAGCTCTGCCTGCCCCTGGAGCCCCCATCTTCTGTCATTTCCTTTTGCAGAGCCACACTTCCCAGCACACTGGTCTGTGATGCCTGGCTCCCCTCTCCCTTCCCCTCCTCGCCCTGCTGTGAGGACCACAAAGCCTCCTGCTGATGCAGGATGTGTTGCAGAATACACCACCATTCAGAGCTGTCATGAGATGTAAGTTTGAGGTAGCTGGAAAGCACTGGTATAAGCTGACCAACTCTCCTGTATGTAAGCAACCATACCCTGTCCACCCTGGACAAAGGATGGAGCCTGAGTACCACTCACAGGTTGAAGATCAGGCACTGCCATTCTGGCTGTGGGAGAAAGAAAGTAAAGGCAAAAAAAAGGATGGAAGTTTTAGATTCCTTCACCCCGACCAAGCATGATCTCCACTCCAACAACTCTGTGAAAGCAGAGGCATGAGGCATAATGCATTGCAGGTAAGTCTGCTCCTGCCCAGCACTGTGAACCTGAGGTCACTCTTCCCATGCCAAGTACTGTTATTCAGCTAGTTTTAACTTGGCCATGCTAAAACTGTTTGGGTTGAACTTCATCTTGCTGGTTAGCTGCCTAATGCTAAACTATCTAAGCAAATACAGTTATAAAATATATAATTTCAGCCAAACTGTTTCATCTACTTCCAAGAACATTGTAAGGGGAAATGCTTTGGTTTCTCTTGCTTTTGTTACAGAGAAATCTGATGACCTTTTCTTTGAAGAGCTCTTGAAGCTGTATGTTTTTGGCATGTGGACTTGAAGTCTGGCAAACGGAGAAGCAGGGAAGGCCTTTGGTTTAGTCCAGATGCACCCTTTGCTGCCACCAAACTTAGCCAAGTCTTTGAAATATTCCGTCTCATATGTGCTCCCTTAAGGCAGTCTTATACTGCTTACCGCCTGAATTCCCTGAAACTTTTTCCCTTTCAGGATGCGCTCCAGCCAGGGACTGAGCAGGATTTACAGATAAGCAAAGCTGTGAATCACTGGAATCCAAATCACAAGTCCAGTCCATCCCTGCGATTAGGTAGCTCACACTTCCCATCCTGGCTCAGGTAAAATGAGCAATGCATGCACAGGCAGGTGGGGAAAGGGGCTGACCAGACCAAGAGAGATAAACACAGAAACTGATGGGAGGAGGAAGGATTTGGGATGGGACTTTGACTGAAGGGAAACTGGACTGGATCCAGGAGGGAAAAGGAAGGTGAATGTCCACGAGAACTTTGCATGAAGAACTACAACCAGCTGAGATCGCGGCACAATGATGCAGAGGATCCCGCAAGGCTGCAGCCCTGGAGAAAGCCGGGGTATCCCGGAAACCAGAAGAAACGAGTAGTGGGGAGGGAGGAGGGGGGCCGCCAGCTGCTGAATATTACCAGCAGTAAGTGTGGTAGGCGCCCCGGCTAAACCAAGAGGTCTTGGGCGGCACTGCAGGCAGAGGTGACGGCCAAAAGGTGCGCAGGGAGAATTAAGAGCTGACTTGGGGAGTGTCAGGACAAGACCACGTCTGCAATGAGGTTTCTTTAACAGGAGGCGTGGAGGGGTAGCTGCATGTCATGGAAATATACTGTGAATACTCATCTTGCTGGGGGTGAATCAGTCCTGCACCATGATGCCCTGCTAGTGGAAATAAGCAGAGCCCTTCCGAGAGTCTCCTAAAGATGTGCAGGCTCCATGCTCGGAAGACAGTGCAGGGAATTCATTAAAAAGTAATAAACTGTAAATCACGAAGTTGCTTCCAAACAGGGAGGGACACATCCTGCTTGGTGTGGTGCAAATGAAACCCTCCAATGTGTCTAAGGCTCAGAATAGAACCATTTGTTTATTTATTTTCATTGTGATGCTCTGGTTTTGCTTGGAACCAGCTGCACTGAAGTCTTTGCAGCTTTGAGGTCTCCAACCTCATCTGTAGCCCAAAGAAGGGCAGAAGGTTTGGAGACTATGCAGGCACTTGAAGCTTGTGAGCCTTGCTTTGCACTAGCATTAGAAGCCCTCTTCACAGTCATACTTCATTACCTCTAGGCACCAGTGCAAACAATCTCTCTATGGACATTAGACTTTCATGGGACCACTGCTGTCCATGGATGAGCAGTCAACACTATCAGTCTCTGCTTTTGCTTTGCTTTTCCCTTAAGGAGGAAAATTTTCCTATCACTTTCTTGAAAATAAACAAATGCCAAAACAACACACACACACACACACACAAAAAAAGTGCTTACCCTCACAACTCAGCCAAGCCTTTTCATTTTTCTCCCAGAATCCCACAGGAAGCCCAGGTCAAACCCTGTCACTTTTTCTCAGGAAACACATCTCCTCTTCCTGGTCTCATACCTAGGCGAAAGCAGAAAGTCTGCATTCAGGCTGTGTCAGCAGCTTGGGGGTGGCTCATCCATCTTCCAGCCAGGGTGCCAGCCAGTGACTCATCTGCCACGGAAATGAGGGCACATGAAGCAGAAGAATGGAGAAAGCAGTAGTTCATGTTATTCCAAGTGCATCACTTCGCCAGGAGATATCTTCCTAAGCAGACGGGGTCACAGGTCCTGGCAAGCATGATGGACAGAGTTGGACCTCAAGCTGTGGGGAAAACTGAGATGGAGAGTGTGCATGCAAGGGCCATTGGGAAAGGGAGCAGCTCTCCACTGAAAGAATTCCTATATGGGGTGGCTGGAGGGTATCTCTTGTAGCTTTCTCTTTGTATTAGAATATCCTGAGTTGGAAGGGACCGAGAAGGGTCATTGAGTCCAAGTTGTAATATTGAAGTATTGAGTATTGAATCTTTTATTCTGCAGTAACAGCAGGTTTTGAATTCTGCAGGGAGCAGAACTTTTTAACACACACCTGAACTCCTGAAAGCCAGGCAGTCTCGCCAAATGCCCTCCCTCCCTCGGGCCTTCACTCCGAAGAACTGGGGCTGCCTGCTTCTTCCCAAAGTCCTGCCCTGCCAGGCTCTCCTCAGCCACGGAGGCTCCCATTCAGCAGGCCACCACATTTTGTTAGCAGGGCATTGTGCCACATGGTGGGATCAGCAGTCCAGCTAAGGTGCTGGTCCCACAAAAGGGCTCATGAGCTACCTGGACTGCAGCTCCCAGGAGACAGAGCAGCATAAAGAAATTGTGTGTGACCTTTTTCTTGACAAGAGCTGATCAGCTGGAGAAAGAGCAATTCCTGATCAGCTCTGCATTTTAACCTCTCTCTTTAGAGGAAGACCAGGCAGACATCTGAACTGGGGTAGTCCTCAGAAACTGTACAGCGCAAGTGGCTTCACAGAAGCATTTGGCATTGGAAGAACGACCAGATGAGATCTGGCTGCTGAAGTCCTTCTGCCCTCAACTTCTCCTCCACAGGCCGGTTCCTGCCAGCTCTTCGTCTGCCTCTTCACCGCAGCATTTTCAGGTTTGGCCGAGCCGAAAGATGAGCCCTTCCAGCCTCAAAGCTGGGAACCTGCTGAGGAGAGCTAGACCTCAGCAGAGATCCTTTGCCTCACAAATTGATCTGAGAACTCCTCTGAGGGGCAATGGTACCAAAAAAAAGAGCCTGTGTTTCTCTCCCCCCACATCTGCAGGTGTCAGCAGAGACGTCAGACTTGTAGTGCTCAGCAACCTCAGGCGTCTGCTCCACTTTCTGTGGGAGAGACAGCCAGGACACTTCCCTGGGCTCAAGCAGCTCCCACGCAGTGGGCCAGCGCTCAGTGCCAGGGGATGTGTGTGCAGAGCCAGCCGGAGGTAGAATGCGAGCCTGCTTTCTCTGAGACAGCCAGGGCCAACTCCAGAGAAAAAGGCGAAGAAAGGGTTTGCTGTCAGAGTCAGGGTTTACAACCAGCCGTAAATGGCCTTGGTCCCTAAAGTTCCCATGGTGACAGTCCTGGTGGGAACAGAGATGTCTCCTCTGCTCAGTCCCCACCAGCCCTTCCCAGGTCAGTGTGTGCAGCTGCCTGGAGCAGCCTGGGTGAGCTCATCCAGCTCCAGTACCTCTGAGATGGGGAATGAAGTGTGGCCCCAAATCCAGGGGAGCAGCAGCCAGGGCACCTTGCACAGCATTCCTCTGGGACAAGGCTGCAAATGGGGCTTGATGCTTCTCCTTCAGCTGAGTAGAGAGTTTGGCATTCATCTCCCTCCACACAGGCTCCAAAAGGCAAGAGATGGGGGACAGCAATGGATGGACCACTTCTCCATGGGACACAGGAACAGAGTACTTTCCACACATGCCAAAAGCAAGTTTTCTGGAAAGAGGCTGTTTGCAACACACAGGCTTTGCTATAAGCTCCTCTTCAGTTTACTAGCTAGTTTTCTTTGCTGTTGCCTGGCCAACTTGACTTTAAAAACTCTTCCAAGCACATGATATTCTTTTGCTTGTTTTATCAACTTGCTTACTTAATGCATTAAGATGGGGGAAGGCCCACTGCAGAGGCATCAGTGTGCAGAACAGATCTAGGTTTGCTCCCAGGGAAGGCTTCCCTTTGACCTGCTGTGAGACTATGGGCTTGTTTCTTCTGTGCTAAAGACTCCTGTGCATTAAAAAAGGACATAGCTTTTCCCTTGCTCTTGCTCTGCTTTCCATGCTGTTAGAGAAAAACCTTGTGGAGATAGATGTATGGACCACATTCCACCATGGGAGCTACTCTAGACTCCCTCCAAGTGTCACTGGTCCCACCAGACTATCTGCGGTGTGGATGCTGCTGCCTGAGCTGATTATTTCAGGCTCCTCATATAGCTGATGGGAAGATAAAGCATCTTCAGGACTTCATAGAACTATCCTGTTTAATTTTTCTACTTGAGGATGAAACAACTGATGCCCTATAAGCTCTTCTGGCTGCTCATGAGGCCCAGGACATAGTGGTCACATTAGATGTCTCCACTGAGAGCCTGGGACGTGGTCAAACAATACGGGCTGGCCATGGCAGCTGCAGTTTGAAGGCACAGATGGTGTGATTCCAGTGAAAGAGCTGACAGTCATCTTTCTGTGCCTAATTCCTCTCAAGGCAGAAGGCCTTGCCCTGACTGGTTACGGCATCACTGTGCAACAAACGTGAGTCACTGCCATAACAGGCTGAATTACAACTCCTTGCTTGCTGAGTTTAAAACAGAGGAAGGCAGCTTAAGCAAGCGGAAGGGCCTAAGCATGTGAAAAATGTTCCCTTTTCAAAACTGCCATTAGCCAATTGAAAATCTTTGTATTTGGGCTGCAAGTCTATGCCAAGTCTCTGTCTGAGGCTCAGTTCAAACACTCAGGCTATATAATCCCTTCCAGTCTGGGCTCATAATGGAAACACCAACAGACCGTTAAGCACAGCGGTATTGCCAGATTTGACTATAATTAAACACACACAGGAAAAGGTATAAATAACCAGGTTAAATTAAGGCAGGGGGCTGTGATTGAAGGGATCTCCGGGAAAGCCTGCAGCCTGGTTTTGTCTGACTGGTTCAGGGGTGGTCGACTGGGGACTTGGGATTTGTGCCTGGCCCAGGTAAGCTCTCTCTAGCAGATGCTATGTATTAAAGCAAAGTCAGCTGGCCGCAATCACCTGCACAGCGTGATGTTTCAGGCCCCAGGTCTGTGCTTCTGCCCTTGAGGCAAGCTCCCTTCTGTAAGGCAAGCTAAACCTTGAGGTAAGGGGAAAAAATAGGAGCCTTGTTGCCTTCTGAGCCACACTTGACCTTGCTGGGTTTATGTGCCCTGTTGGGGGTCCACGTTTGTTGTTTACCACCTTGTCCTCATTTCCACAACAACCAGATTAAGTGGCCTGAGGAAATGAAGATGCAGAAGACAGAGATAGAAAAGGTTAAAAATATAGCAAAGAAAGAGTGGCAGAGAAGGCAGAAACTTCTTTCTGGGACATTGGTTCCTGTGGACCACTTGGTCCACAGTCTGGGGATCCTCCAAGGGAAGCACCTTTCTGCAGCACTCAGGCATTGCAAAGCAGCCAGCAGAGACACAGCAGGTCCCGCTCTCTCCTCTCTGCAGGTTGTTATCATTTTCACATCCCACCTGTCTGGCAAGAAACCCTCCTGCATGCAGATGCTGGGGAAAGGGGGACACCCACAAAGAGGATACTGGCTTAGGTGTGCCTGCAGACAAGTAAAGCTAGAAAATAAACAGATTCACAAGAGAAACATTCCAAAGCCAGCCTTCTTCCTTGTGGTGAAGTGTGCAAGAAGTAACAGCACAGGAATGCTGCAGGACCCTTAGGGAAGGCATTGCAGCTGCAGTATGCACCGATGTCACTGCACAGTCCCATCCTTGCTCAGGGCAGTGGTGCCAGCTTCTGAGCTTTTCAGCAGGATTAACTGCACGCACACATCCCTCATGGTTTTCCTCTTGTGACTCTAAGCTCAATTCAACTGCATTTTCTGGGCCAACTCTTCTAAATTTGTACCAGTATCCAGGGAGCTTTAGTAAATAGCACAGTAAATATTTGTTTTTGATATTTGTCTTTTAAAAAGACAATGAGGCAGCAGCCACGCACAAGGGCCACGCGAACAGCCTCAGGCAATCACAAAGCACACCACACATCCAAAAACTGAGGCTTGCTTTTCTATCTAAAGAAATAAGTTCTCTAGTTTTAATGTGAAAAAGGCCCCCCTCCACTGAAACCAGATCCACGCGTGCTCCAGCACATATACATATTTGTGTATGCTTGTATATTTTTCTGACCAGAGTCATCAAGCATCAAATCTTGCACTTTCCAAAAAAAGAAAAAGCTCATTTCCAGCCTGCAAGACTGACTCTGACCTCAGCCTTTGCTTCCCCAGCTGAGCTAATAACACTCCCAACCCCCAAAATATGGAGGCAGCTCAGAATGGAAATGTTAAAGAGCCGTAATTCCAGAGGATGTGAATGGCTAATTCTGTACATTCAAATGAAACAGAGGGGAAATATACTGAATGGAGCCCATGTATAAGATCATATGAAATGTAAAAAGACTTGTTGTTCGGCACACACACTGCCTCTTCAATCTAGTTCTGTTTAAATGCCCATTCTTTTCGTTTGGCATCTCCTTGTCCCTCGATGGCTGAATCAAAAGAGGAACGAAATAATGACACAAAGATTTTAAAAAACTCAGCTCCAGCTGCAGCAGGGAGAAGCCTGAAGCGAAACGTGAGAGCGTACAGCTCTTTGTTAAGGTTTCCTTGGCTATAGAATATGGTATATGAAACGCCTAGCGAATCCCGTTTGGTCCTATGGAGGGAGAGCTCTTAAGGTGGCTCTCTTGGGTTTGGGGAGGATTGCGGGAAGACTTCCCCACATTTGCAGGCAGCAAGCGTCCCACCTGCAGAGACCTCAGGGCCTGGATGGTATTCCCTCCAAACACCCTGGGGGCCCAGGGCACTCTCTCCCCAGACAGTGGGTGGTCCAACCTTTTTTTGTCTTTTTCTTCATTGTAGCTGACACTTTACATTGGGAAACCAAACTCAGCTTTTCTTGTTGGGAGATGATTCCAATTTCTATAGATTTCTAGGAAATAAATATGTTTTATTCCAGGTCTCTGAGATATTTTGTGCATGCCCATCACCAGCTGGCAGAGCAACACACATAAGTGGCTACAAGCAACCCATGGTCCCTGGCCACAGCCTTTCCTAAACTCTGCATTTGGAAATTGGTGGAAAAATTGATGTTCTGATGACTGCAGGGACTCCAGAGTCACCATTCCAGCAGAACTGGGGCAGAGCTGGGGCAAGGCTGCCTGTCACCTCCTGATCTCCAGCACTCACAGGAAAGTTTGGCAGGTCCTTGACCAGATGCCCCCACTGCAACCTCCTTGCAAATGCCTTTTGGGAGAAGGCATCACCCAGAGCATCCTCCTCTGGACGGAAAATGACCATTGGCTCAGGTCTCTGGCTGACCAGAAACCAGGGAGAGAAGATGTGGTGTGGAGGAGGAGGCTCACAAGGATGGGGCCAGCTCTCCCCACCACCACCCAGTCACTTGGTCATTGCCACGAACAACAACACTGAAAGATATCCAGTAAGTGCTGTGTTGACCGGCTCACCGCAGCTGAGCAACCTTGAGCCATATTGCTTAAACTAAACAAATGTTCGGTGAATGTCAACACTAATTCATTTTCCGTGAGCTGAACTCTTTTCCTCTCCAAGTCTCTTCCAGCAGCTGTGGCTGATTTCTGCTTGTGCCCAGCATGTCTTCCTCAGGACCCCATACCTTCACGGTCACCACAGTGTTCTCAGCGTGTCCACTCACAGATGCCAGCCCTTGCAACATTCTAGAAGTGGGCTCTTTCCAGCAGTTCCCTGTGGGAAAACCCAGTGATGCTGGCATGCCCTGAGTTAGCATAAGTGTTGAAGGTCCCGTACATGACCTGTGCCACTTGGATAGATATGAAAATTATTCACTGGCACTGAAGGATTCTCTGTATTGTTTGTTCCTCTGGAAGTGGAGTCCTTGTCTGTTGTGCCTACGCCACCTCACAGGTGCTGGACATCCACTACAGGGTCAGTACAAGTGGAGTGCCGTGCCTGGAACGGCAGCATGATGCTTCCCTGCTGCAAGAAGCACAGGTCTGCCCTGCTCAGCTCTTTGCCTGGCAGGAGATTCCTTGCAAAGCAGCAAGGAGACATTTCCAAAAGTATCAGGTCACCTTACTGCCCTTGGCTATCTTGGCTAAATCCCAGAGAGGAGGGGTGCCACAACCACCACTCCAGGCTGCCAGGGCTGTACTCCAGCCACATCAGGAGACGTGTCACCTGCCTGTCCTCAGGGCTGGTAAGGAGGAGCATGTTCCTCCATGGCCACTGAAGCCACCTCATGACACTTGCACGCGTGGCTTCCAGGAGGCTGGCACAGTGCAGGGAAGGACAGCCAGAGTGGCCATGTGATCCCCTCACTGCTATTCCTGGTGCCTGACAAGGCTGGAGGACTGTCACACGGAGTGAGAATCACCCGGCTGCAGCATACAAGCCAGGTGAATCCAGCTGTGGTGACAGCAAATTCCTAATTAGTTCATTGCATCAGACGGCCAAACACTCAGTCATTACTCAAGGATGGCCTACGTGCCGGCCAGTACGTACTCCCCTGATCCCTGCTTCCCAAAATGGGACTGGGAGAGCCAGACTAGCTCACCCTGGAAAAGGGACATGCTATGTGGTGTGCCCAGCAGGCCAACCAGCTCCAGGTCCCGCAAACCACATGGGGAAAAACCAGTGAGACAAAGTGCCAGACAGGCAGCAAATAGCCCGAGTGTGACTGTCCTACATGGTGATGTCTCACACTGCCCCATGCATGGATGTGGGGTGGGTCTCTCTTACCCACAGGGACCTCGCCACAGGATGGTGGGGTGCATACTGGCTCCACCATCCTACTACACCCCCACACCTGGGGCACCAGACAGGTATGACCCACTTCTTCCTGACTTGCACTTGCTTACTGAGGACAGAGGTCAGGGGCACACGTTTGAAAGCCCCTCAACAGAGCAGTATCAGGGTGAGATCCTGTGCACTGGCTGGCAGGTTTGCAGAGAGGTGCTCTCCCCATGAGCTCAGCTGGACACTGTGTGAGTGCTGGACAGTGGGTTGGAGACCTGCCACACACCCACTCCTGGCAGCACCAGAGGGCAGCGGCACTGCTGTCTCAGAGGTAGTGCAGGCAGGTTTGGCAAGGATTTATGTATCTTGGAGTTGCTTTCCCCGTGGCAGTAGCTGGAACCGATTTTGAATACTTAGCTGGTTTAATATGAAAACAAAAATCCCTGGATTGACAGCTTGTCCAAGCAAGGGATCATTCAAGTGCCTGGCAGCCAAGAAGCAAGAGCTAATGCTGGTCACAGGGTGGAGGTGAGAAACTGCAGGCCCAGTGGAGCGACTGGGCTCTGCTCCATGCTTGGTCTGGAGTTTAGATGCTCTTCTTTGCTCAGGCCAGGCTAATACAGGGGGTGGCAAGGTGTGCCCTAGTCCTCCCTGGTCTCAAACTCCATCAAGGTCTGTACTGCTGGTGGCTTGGAGGTGCTGTAAAGTGCAAAATCAGGCAGGGACCTCCCGCCAACCATGAGGTGAAAGCACCCATGTCACTGTAGGCTCTCCTGTCTTCCTCCTGCATCCTCTCCCAGCCCCAGGGGCACCTCACTCCACTGCCTGGAGAGTCCCCCTCTTGCCTGTCCTCTGGATGAAGGATCCTGCAGGATCCAGGATACCACTGAAGCATGGACTCCTTTAGAGTGGCACGCAGTAACCACCTTCCAGCATGCAGCAATCTTACCTAACTGGTTCAGGCAAGGGGTGATGAAAAGCCGTGTCCTGCTGAAACTACTGTGGGATTTAGGTCAGGCAGGTGGGATCATCCAGGCTGGAGTGAGACCAGTGGATCTGACCTGGTGCCCAAACAGTTCCAAAGCCACCACCAGATCTGCACAATACCACCCCTGGGGCACAGCCAGCCTTGCTATGGGGGTCAGTGCTGCGGCACCATTCTTGTCCACATCCCATAAGTAATGTGGGCACTGCTGAAAAATGGGGTCCAGCTGCTGTAAGCACTCTGTTGAGGTTTCCTGTGGGATCTCTGGTCCACACAGCAGGACAGTTCTGCCCCTGCACAGCAGCATGGAGGTGTCACATGGGTAGGTACCCCTACAGGGAACTGGGCCAATGTGCTTTTTGGAAAAGCCATGTTAGACCTTCACTCCTGGAGAAGTGCCACTCTTGGGGGTCTCTTCCAGAGCTCCCCTTGAGGAGCTGTGAACCTCCAACACTTCCCAGAAGGAAACCTCACCAATGCAGGCAGACAAAGCTAGTTCTGGGGGAAATTTTATTCCCCATGTGGCAGAATGGGCAGAGCAGATAGGAAAGCAAGATTTCCCCAGGCCACTGCCTCCCAGGAACAGCAAGGGCTGTTCCATGCTGCAATGCAGGTGTGACCCACACCGGCTTGAGGCGGAGGTTGCAGGGGGAAGAGGGAAGTCTTTGGGGCTGTGCACAGTCACTTCTGCTGCTCAGTCATCCATCCCACAGCTGTGCCAGAGATGCTATTGTCCTGGTTCCTACAGTGGGAAATCCCGGATCCAGCTGGAAACAACCAACACATGCTGTCCCAGGTGAGCCTCAGAGGCCCCAGAAACAAACAAAACAAAAAACAAAACAAAACCTCCCACAAAAAGACAACAACAAAACCCACCAACAAAATAAATAAACAAAAAAACCCACACACACCCCAAAACAACAAAAAAAAGGAAAAAAAAGGGCTTTTCCTCTCCTTATCTCAAGGCACCAAGCAGCCCTCACTCCCAGCTTCTCTGCCAGAGAATGGCAGGGAGTTACTCTGCTTCTTCCTCTGGCTTTCCCCACCAAAGGGCACCTCTGAGACAAGAAGTGGGTCATGGGAGAGCAGGATGGGGGGCTGTGAACATCCCCCAGGGCACACAGAAGCTGCAGAAGAGGATGCTCCGGCGAGGCCGGGCATAGAAACGGGCAGCAGGGAGAAAGGACTGTACTGACAGGACGAGGCAGCTGCGCCCCGCAAAGGGCAGCCCGCCCCCAGCACCCCGGCCCTGCGGCGGCTGCCCAAAGCATCCCGAGGGGCGCCTGGAGCGCATCACTGGCGGGGGGGAAGGGGTCACTCTGCGGTCCCAAGTCAGGCCGGGAGCCCAGCGTAAAACTAATGTGGTGCGGGTGGGGGTCCCGGCGGGGACCCCGGCGTGGCGGGCAGGGGGACGGCCGGGCTCCATCTCCTGGAGGACACCTTAACGCGGTGGCCGCGGGCGCCTCCCCGCCGCCCGCCCCGCCCGGCTCCCGCCGCGCCCCGCCGG
>VWZF01005815.1:69606-108828 GCA_013396755.1 Sclerurus mexicanus
CGGCTGCCAGCGCTGCTTGGCTGCTGGATCCGGCCGCGGCAACGTGCAGCCCGACATGTAAACCCGGGCAGCCCTATGCTAATAGCGGGGGGAGGGCGCCTGGCGCAGGGGCGAGGGGGACGGAGGTGGAGGCCGGAGCACAGCCAGAAAATTCCCCCCCCCCGCGCCCGCTTCTCCATCACCACCTCCCCGCATCCATCTGCCTCGCCTCCCCTCCTCCTCCTCTTCCATTCATAAAATCCGGGCGGCACTGCCACCTACTGTAGCGTACGGCGGCCGGTCCGCCGCCCCGCGGGCAGCCCCCCACGCCAGCCCGGCCCCATGGCGACCCCAAAGCCCACAAGACACTTCCCAAGGGGCAGAACGGCAATCCCTTCGAGCCCGGCTGGGGGCTCTCCGCCCAGCCCCTCACCCCAGCCTCAGGTGTGCTCCGGCTGTATGCGGGGGGCTCTCCTCACCACTCTCGGGGTGCTGAGCAGCCAGCCCAAGCTGCTGGAAGTCAGGAGGTGGCAGAGACAGCAGTCTCCTACCTATGTTGTCCGGCTTCCCACCTTTAGGAAAACCCTCAGCTCCTGTTTTCAGGCACCTCCTTAAATCCACAAAGCCCTCTCTAAGCGTGGGGGAGATAGGGGAGATAAAAATCCGTCTTCTCCTGTAACAAATCATGGGCATGAGGCTTTAAAAAGCAGATGAGAGTAGCACATACCCACCAGGAGAAGGGTGAGTTAGCTGTCAGCCATAGTCCCTGCTCAGGAAGAAACCCTCCCAGGGCCAAGAAACCCCCTTCAAGAGGAGACACTGAGGAACAGCCTCTTTCCCTCGGCAATCTCCAGTTCCCTGCTGGGGAGGGCCTAGACTCCCACCACTCTCTCCTTACACTATTCTATTCTTCCTCCTCAGCACACAATGGGGCAATCCCTGGTTGGGTCTTATTCCACATCCCTTACTAGCACTCACAGGAATAAAGTCTTGTGCCTTCCCACATCAGGGGACTCTCCTAAGTCCCCCATACCTTTCCTTTTCTTTCTTCCTGCCTTCCTCCCTCCCTCTCTACTAAAGGATAGTTATCCCAAGGCAACAAAGATAGCAACCCCACGCCCCACTGGGAAGCAAGCATCCCTGCAGGGCAGCAAGGGCTGGACCTCCAGGCTCATAGCCCTGTATCCCCCCACTTTGCATCATCTCAGATCCTACCACCCTCCCTCCCTCTTTGTTCACCAGAGTCCTCTCTGCCAGTAAGCAGCAATGGTGCGGGAGGAGGGGAAGGGGGTGAATTTGAAAAGGCCAAACAGAACAACTTGCAGGTGGGTCAGCGTGTGCAACACCTGTGTAGGTGGAAGACCTCGCACTTGAAGCTGAATGGGAAACACTGAGCATCTCTACAGGGAAGAGAGAGGGAGGGAAGAGAGAGGGAGGGGAAAAAAAAATCTTGTGAGTGCAGCGTTTGCAAAATGAGCTGGTGGTAAATAGCTGGAGGATAGACAGTGTCTCTGTACGTGAGGCACAGCACGGAGAGCTGCACCTGAGCGAGGCTGGGCCACTGATCGCTCCAGCATCACACGTCACTTACTGATGCATCCTCCCCAGCCTGCTCTCTCTCTGCACCAGCTCCCCCGCCTCTGCCACGAAAAAGCAACGGGAAAAATTGGTTCCCCCGCACACACCCTGTGCAGCCACAAAGCAAAGCGCTGGGAGAAGCACAACTGAACTTGATTCAAGGTCCAGCTGGTGCCTGCCCTGGTCCCAGGGTCATTCAGCAGCACGAACCTCCTGATCCTGTTTTCCTGCTGGGGTTGCACACTCCCTTGAGCTCAGCGTTTCCCCATGCCCCTGCTCAGACGCTTTCTTCCCCGAGCAATGGCAGCCCTGTTTGCCAACACTCCCTGCTCAGTAGTGCTGCTATCCAAGGCCCTTTGTTCCCCTCTCTGGGAAGCCTTCCTTTGCGTTTCGCACCCAGTGGCAGAGGCCCAGAACAACTCATCTCACCTGGGGTGCTCCAGTCGGAAGACCACCAGCCCTCCTTCCCCCACTCTGAAAGGCAAAATTCACACAGCACCTGGGAAAAAAAAAAAATCTCCCTCCCTACGTGGGAAAAAGAATAGAAGCTATCCTTCCCCTGGAGAGAGGCGCGTTCAGGGGTGTTTGTTACAGCACGCCGTGCCCCTTATTTGCAGTTTTACGAGGCGTGCTTCCCAAGCCCGCCGGGATCGCTGGTCCCACGGGCGGCAGCCGGCGGTCCCGCAGCCCGGCTCCATGGGAAGGTATCCCGGCACCCGCCTGACACCCTGTGGCCACCGCCCGCCTTGCAGGGACACGGCGTGGAGCGGGATGGGGATGGGGACCGGGGCCGTGAGGAGGCTGCGTGGGAGCGGGCACACAGGCTCTGTTAGCAGAGCAAAGCTGACAGGAGTGGGGAGAAACCACAGACCGGGCGCATGCCTGACTCCTGCCACCTGCCATCCAGGGACAAAATGCTACATACTTTAATAAAGCAGCACACACGTGTCCTGGAAGTTTCCATTAGTGCCCATGGATTCAGCCCAGCATGTCCAGGAGGAAAAGAATTTCAATTTACTGCTAGCTAATGCCACAGGCTCATATGAGTGCACAAGACTTCTCACTCTATGGCAGAATGTGACAGTGGGGGGCTGCTATAATAATGCCTCAACAGATGAGAGGCCCCAAAGAACCCATATCCTCTAAGAACCCCCATGGGGGTTTCAAGCCCCTCAGAGAGTCCTCCCCACCGAACAGCAGGGCCTTTTCCCTGCCCCTCCCTGGCTTGGCTCACCTCCTGTCAGAGGGCTGAATTTCCACTTCCCAAGGCACAAGGGTTGGGGTCTTTGTAAGGGCTGGAGTAAAACCTGGTCATCAGCACCCCACCAACCCCACGGAGTGCCCACTTGTTGCACCCACCTGTGAGGTGTGAGGGTCAGAGTAGCCATGTGTGGCATATGTCTCATACAGGTTAGGATGGGGATATGCCCATGTAAGAGTTGAAACACCCTGACAGTTCAGGTGCTCAGAGCTAACCCTGCAGCATGTCTGAAGAACCACCAACAACTGTGACACTGCAGGACCCCAGACCAGGGAAGTTTCAGCAACTGGGGGTGGAGCTGGCACTCACCCTTCCCAGGGAAGTGGGAGGAATGGCTCCATGTGGGACCCCAGGGGAGTTACAGACCTCTGAGGTCTGCCCTAACCCCCGGAAAAGCTGCCAGAACTCCAGGAGCAGGGGGACGTGAAGGTGTTTAGCTTGAGAGCTAAGCCACCTTGGAGCAGGCAGCCCTTGCTCCAGGTAATCACCTAGATACCTGTAACCTAGGTAGAAAAGCTTGTCTCTGTTTAGAAGGAGATCCTTTGGATACTCTTACTGACCTGTCTCTGTGCTTCTCCATTTTACAAACCTCAATGGATATTCCACCCTTATTCCTCTTAGGACCTTGGAGGAGTCTTCCAAAGCCCCACGAAGCACTGTGCATGGCCACCAGCTTGGTTCTCCTGCAGGTACATCAAACATGCCTGGGGAGCTGATGACCCCTAATCTTACTGTACTGCTCACAGCATTCATTCACGATCTCCCCTGTGCATCCACAATTCCGCACGCCTCTGCAGGGAGAAAGCCCATGTCTCATTCCCCGACTCTCTTGGGGCAGAGCTCACCCTTGCTGAGAGCCCATTGGCTCACTGTGAGGCCATCAGCTGCTTTCTCTGCTTTGACTTTTCCTGGCTACAGTTCAGTGAGATTTTGATGTGATACTCTGCCCCCGCACGTCCCTCTGGCTGGAGCCCAGTGGGGAGAACAGGAGACTTTGAGACGGCACATCACAGGGGGACCATTTTAATTAAAACTGATGCTTTGGTCAGCGGGGCAGAAGCTTCTTTGGGGATACAGGGAGGAGGAGTGAGTAGAATGAATGATGCGACGGTGGGGGGAAGACGTGCCTGGTCAGGATTAGCTGTGGACCCAACAGCATTGCCAGGAAAGTGGTAAGTGGCAGGATGAGCTGATGCTCACATCTCAGTAGCCTTACCATGGGGCTAGTGCTCCTGGCAATGCTTACAGTGTCTTGAAAGCCCAGTGCAAACTGGGGGACTCCCTCCCCCCAAACTCAAAGCATTTGCTGCTCCCCGATACCAATCCCTTTCCCAGCAGAGAAGGAGGATGTTTGTGCACTGCTTATGGATATTTAGGGACATAGGAATCTCATGTTGGCTCTCCATCTCTGCCAGAAAAGAAAGCTAAAAGCTCAGCAGGGTCCTACACCAGGTGCGTTAGTGCAACATGGTGGGGAGCCATCACAGCCACAGCCACTTCCTGGACGTGGGAATGACAATGAGGTCTGATATCCCTCCAGTTGAGCCACAAACTGTGCTGTGTTCTCAGCCCTAGTGGCAGAGGGGATCCATCACTGCTGGGAATGTGCTCAGAAGACCAGAAAAGAGTTGTGAAGGGGAGTAGGGTTTGAGGAGGAATTTGGCAAGGGAATTCTTCCTCACATAAGAGTGAAGAATCCCCAGGGACTGGGAGGCTTGAAAGAGAGCCAAGCCTTGATGTCCATCCTAAAAAGCCTCTCTCAGGCTGGCCTCCTGGCTAGAGCCTATTCCACCCTGGGCAGTTGTGATCCTCTTGCCTTCACCTGAGGATGCTCTGGAAAAAAGCTCCCAGACACCAAACCACACAATTCTAAATCACCAGGAATGTATTTCCATTCAAACACCCACCAGGCCTGTTTTTTGCTTAGACAGACATGGAAAACAATGTCCAGGCCCTGCATGCTCGCCTGCCTGCAGCCATACCCCTGGAGGAGTCAGAGGTGGAGCAGCCTCCAGCCTGGTGGAGGCAGGTGCCATGACCGCAAGCAGCACCACATTCCTGTCCCAGGAAGGATGTGTCCTGCCACCTCCCTGCCTCAGCTAGCAGCAGCCTGGCCATGTCAAACCACAATTACATTTCAGGTAAAGCAGGGAGTATTTCTAGCCTGCACTGCTGGTCACTGAGAAGAGCCCTATTTGCTGATCAACAACAGCAAGACAGAGGAGCATGGCAGGAGGATGGGTGGCACAGGATGGAGGTGGGGAGGTTACACTGCTGGGCCCTAGCAATGCCTGACGAGACAGCAAGGAAAGGGTTGAGAGCGACTACGTGATGCTTTGCAGAGAGAACTGATCTTATTAATAAAAGCTGCTTCTTCCCAAGGCCTTGATAATCTCTCCTGCTGCAGATTATTTACAGCTGTGGAATTTAATACTCCAATGAACAAAGCTCTGTGAAGCAGCGAGGGAGCAAGCCGACTGTTAACCCTTCTGCATGGCATCAGGGCCTTTCGGCTCAGGTTTGATGTCTCAATGCAGCTGAGCCACAAGCTGCCACAACCCCACCAGATCTCAGCATATATGAGTCCAGCACCCAAGCCAGGCTCAGACCTGGCAGAAAGTCAACCCAAAGGCCATTCAAAGGCCTAAGCTCTCTTAATTAAAAAGCCACACCAGTGAGTAGTGCTCAGAGGCAGAGCCTAGACAGGGCTGGGGGCTGTATTGTCAGCAAGGTGATGCTGCATTACACTACCAGGTAAGCACTTGACTTTACAGATATGGTGTCAACAAATTCAGCCCCCAGGCTGAAGCAATTGTCACCCCTAGCTAAGTTATCCACCCCTCACATTCAGTATCAAATGTGTGTGAAACTGAGTCAGCTAATCCCTGGGAGCCTTGCTCCAGGTCTTCAACACTAGCAGGGACACAACTGCAGCACAGGACTCCTGCTGCCCTCTCTGGGACCAGAAAGCCCAGGGTTAAAGTATATGCCTTAATATGCTTTGCAATGTAACCCCTTCCTCAGCTTGTCTTGAAATTTGGTGCATCTCAGGAGGGGAGTATAGGAAACATCAGACTTGTCTTATTGCACAAATGGTCCCTTAGATACAGATGATTTAGAGGGGGAGAGAATGGGGTGGGCTTGAGGCATTGCCTGGTGAAAGCAGAGGTGAGAGGGATGCACAGGAAGGTTAATCATATGGGCTTGTCCTACCACTGCCTGAGCCTGGTTTGAGTGTGTTCACTGATGAATGGGATGGGCACAAGAAAGCAGTTTAGGTAAGGGGTGGGCTGAAAGACGAAGGAAAAAAGGCAAACACCAGGCCTCATTCATGAGCTAAAATCCACTGACCACCCCATAGCAAAGTGGCAGATTTTGGAGCCATAAGTGCAGCCTGGTTTTGATCTACACTTCTCTTAACATGCCTGTACTTCTGACATTCCCCAAGGACCACACAAATCCTTGGTCCAGTTCTTCAGAGCATAGTTTAAAGAGTCACAGTAAACAGGCCCTATCCACCCCAACTAGTTCATATAGGAAAAAGCAGAGCTATGGCAGAATTCAGGTGGAATCTGTTGTCCTCTCAATCAGTAAAAGCCTGGCTGCTGAAGTGCAAGAAATACAGAGCTCACGCACCAGCTCACAAATTCTTTGGAGTGGTAGTTCCTTTATTTCTCAGAAGCACCTGGCCTTTGCACAGTGCCAGAGCAGGCTATACCTGCCCTAAAACCACAGTATCTGCCTCCCAGGTTATGCAGTCCTTTTGCTCTTGAGTGGAACCCCTCTTCCTAAGGTCCCTCTCCCTCCTGTGTGATACCATCTGACAAGGCTCTCTCAGGGCTCTTTCCCATCCTTCAGCTACCCCCTATAGGAGGAGCTGGAGTTCAGCCCAGCTTCAGGTGGCCCAAAATTTGCATGGGACAGTCCATTAACTCTGTACTTCCCCATTCTTTAAAGTCTTAAGGTTTGCTCAGCTTCCTCAGAAACAGAAAATACCACCTACCAGCCACCTGCATTGGCAGAGCCTTTGCCATCAAGTTTGCCCACAGGCAACGCAGGCTGGGAAAGTGGAGACACTAGCAGTGAAGGAAGCCCAGGGATAGGGGAAGGAGAGGTTCTGCCCCACAGAGCCCAACAGATGCTTGTAGATCCTCTCCCATAGGCAGGAGACCAGTCCAACTTCCCTCTCCCCCCAGTTCCAGTGCCAGAGCTGTCAAGCCTTCCAGAGGGAACTGCCCCCACAGGTCTGGATCTGATGCCCCAGAGGTCCCTGTGTCCTCAGCTCACCCCTCTGCAGGTGAGGCTTAATGGGGACCCATCCCTCCTCCACAAGACAGAGCTGAGGCAAAGTGTCGGACTTGTGAAGCCAGTTAAACCAGATATTTACTGCTGTTAACATCTTGAAACACAGATTGGAGGCTTCCTAGAACCATCTAGGGCCTCCTGAAGAAGGGTCAAGAGCCAAGCATAACTCTTAGAAAACAAGGGCAAAGATAACATCTGCCATCCTACCAGCTCCTCTCCTTACTTTATCTACCCCTCCAAGCAATGAGTTTTGTGCCTCCAGTGAACTGGAGCCTTTCTCACCCTTCTCCAGACACACACAGGGGATCTTGGGCCTTCTTTTGAAGAGGAAAGTTAATGTGATTAGGAGCAAAGCTCAAGTGGCTGGGCAGCATGCAACCATTTTCTTTGCTCCAGTCATGCATGAATACAAAAGCCCAGAAGATCATCCTGCAGAAGTAATAGCCCTTCCTGCACTGGAGATGGGTACCACCTTCTCAAGCCTTCTGTGCATCCCAAACAGCTTGGACCAGAACATGGGTAAAAGTGTGAAAGTCTGAACAAAACAACAGCTTGAAGCATGATGGTAAGAAATGCACTCTGGCTTGTTCGGCTTTTGCTGTCCGTGGTGAACTAAGAATGAGTGGTCTGCTGTTATCAGTGCCACCAGAGAGCTTCTGCTGTACTGGGCCAGCAGCATGGGTTGGGCATCACTCAATCCACTGTACCTCCCCCTATCCCATCCCAGCATAGGGTGCTTGTCTGAGTGAGCAGGACCAGGCCTGGCAGGACCTGGATGTCAGGGAACACCTGAACTCTTCCTACCTCCTGAATGCAGGAAGTGGAACATGTTCATCAGCAGTACATGCCACAGCTTGACTGCTGCTCTCTCAATCCACAGAATGTTCCTCACTTCAGAGGCAGGAATGGATCACTGTGATTTTCAATTGCTGCACCATATTGTCCCAGAAATGGGAGGAAGGTTTATTTTTACCGTATCCAGGGTCAGCCTCTGGTCTTATAACCTAGAGCAACAAATCCTTTAATCCTATAGTATGGGAAACTACATTGGGATTCCATGGTCACAAGTGGGGTCCATCAGAGGAAGAGATTTGGTTCAGAGACTGGGCCACATGGCCACAGTTGTGAGCTACGTGATGGCCCTCTTGGGCTGGGGTGGATGTCACAGGATGACATTACCATACCAGGGAGGTTCCAGCTCTCAAGGGCAGGTCAGTCACCATTCACATTCATACTGGGGAGTTAGAGCAGCAGTAAGGAAGCCCATAAAAGCATTGCTGGAGATGAGAATTTCCTTGGGATAGTCCAACCCTGGCTCATTCCTTCTCCTGCCCTGGTAGATCCTGGCAGAAAGAGCAACTTCAGGGAAGGTGGGCCCTGAATGCAGCTTCGCATTTCCCCACACTCTACAGGCAATCTGGGCCACAGCTACTCTAGGTTGCCACTGGAAGTACCCCAGTAGCCAGGACAGGATGGTCTACAAAGCCCTTCCCAGAGCTGCAGTCCTTCATCCGCTGGGACACTGGCAGAGTTCACCCCACAATGCCTACATACAAACAGAGGGCTAATCTCACCATTAAGGAGCTGTGGGACCATCGCATTCTGGCCTTGGCCCTGGGAAATACTAACCAGTGCCTGCCCCCTCCACACCCATAACCATAGCTATGAAGAGCAGCTCAATTTGAGCTACAGAGCAAGCAGAGTCTGGGGTAAGGCCTTATACCAAAAGACCTTGGATGTGCTTCACAGCCTCTGCCTTAGTCCATGTTGTACCTTGGGGCTTGCATGTTTATTTTTAAAGAACCACATTAGGTTCATGGAGTTTAGAGCCTTCAGACACTTTCAAATCAAGCTCATATTTCAGAGGCCCAAGTGACAGCCTGTCTTTGGTGTCTGTGCCACAATGATTGGGCACATCACTTCAATCTTTTGCAGAGTGTATGTGTACTGTTCATACTGAGCACACTCACTCCAGCCAGCATGGAGATGAACGTCCAGGTTCATTTTGAGCTCTGTTAAGCAGTGAAGCCCTGGAGCAATGAATTCCACGGAGCAACTTGTGCTTTGGGTGAAAGCAAAAATAAAAAAAAAAGCTAATTTTATTTCCTCCAACGGCCTGTTTGATTGAATGTTGCTTCTACTGCACTCTCAGAGAGGGTGAATGGATGTGCCCGATGTGCTTTCTCCACATCCTTCTTTTCATCCTTCTGTCATGAGCCCTCATTAATCTTCCTTCTCTCCAGGCTAGACACTCCTGAGCTTTCCAATTCTATTTTCTTGTTAGAGGGTGTATCTGCAACAAGCCTAGGAAAATTTCTGTCCTCTACCCCTGACAGCTTCTGAGATAAGCTGACCAGCTTGGCATGCTCATTTGAAGCTCCATCACTGCAACAGCATTAAGACTAGATTCAGTGTCATTCGCCACCCCATTTCTTACGTTGGAGAATGGGAGAAACTACTCAGAAAACAAGTTGACAAGGCTGCAGTCAGTGCTAACTCGCTCAGAGGAGAGCCCTTTGAGCAGCAACCACACAAGTTTCAACCTCTGGGCTCTGCCCTGGCAGCACTGTCAGCCCCAGCCCCATTTCTTCACTTAGCAGCATTTTGCCCCCTCTAGGCCCTCTGGGTTTCCCAGTACAATGTCTAGCCCATAGTCTCCCTGATGGACCCTCTCCCACTGCCCTTGTCTATCTTGAACAGTAGCTGCAAGATATAAACAAGCAAGACCCTAGGTCCAGCTGTTTTCCTGTCCTCTTTGCTTTCCTTGGTTCACACTGATCCTAAACAGCACAGCCAACTCCTGAAGCGAAGCAGACAGCTAAAAAAATGACAGTTGCCTCATCAGAAGGATTTGGCAGGGTCCTGCTGCTGCCTATGTGAGTGTGAGTGGCTGGGTGGAAAATGCTACTCTGTCTGCATACCTGAGGCTTGGAAGGCCTTTTCCTCAGGGAAGGGGATTTGGTATCTGCCTCTAGGTGAAAGGCCCTGGCAAGGGGTGGCAATGCATTTTGAGGGGCTTCTTTGCATCGGGAGAGTGGCCCAGCTCAGGGCTTCCCCAGAGAACCAGGCTGTGCCTCCCTGCTGCCCATTCCTGTGCTGTTTTGCAGCCCCCTGTAATTCATAAGCCAGCATCCCACAGCGGGGCAGGGCATCATGTCCCTCCTCTGCCCAACACAAACAGCTACCAGCCCCGTGGGAGCCACAGTGCAGCTTGCAGACCTATCTTCCCAGTAAATTTCCTAGCCCAGCTCACCCTCATGAAAAACAGTGACCCAGATGTCACCCTGATGCCCCTGGTCACTCAACAACCTTCCAGAGACAGGGCTCAACCTCAGTCAGATCCTCTAGCTCTCACTAGGTCTTTCCCAAGGGACCAGTTCAGGCTCAGCCACCCCAAAGTCTCCATCTTCCTCCTCGCCAGCCGTGGCTCCACTGCCCTGCTGTGGGCCAGAGGCTGGGGAACATGCTGACGAAGGGAGATTTTGTCCCGGCGCGTCAGTCAGGCTTAGGGGCCCACTGAGCTGCAGGGGCCATGGGGCAGGCTGCTGGGCACACCATCACGCCCACATTGCCATCTAGCCTACTGTTCTGGGATGTGCAGCTTGCTGCCCTCAGCTCTGCCAACCAAACGATGCTCATTTTAAATCAAAGCCCTGTCTCTGGCTGCATCATCCCCATTTCGGCTGGGGTTTCAGCTATCTCCCCCTCCTCCCACCCATCAAAGTCACTAGTTGCCTCCCCCAGCTCTGGGGTCCATCCACCCTGCTGGCACAGGGCCATGAGATGGGGCCGCCTGTCTCCCAGCCTCAGTCTCCAAGCAGATGGAAGACATCAGCTGCCTGCTGCATCCCTCTGCAATGATGTGTCTCACCCGCTTCCTTTCAGGGACACCCCTTCTCACGGCCAGTTAATCCCCAGTGCTCGCCTGTGTCTTTCCAGCCCTGAGCCCTCACCCAGAAAGCCTCATTGCAATTATTTTCTGGGTAAGCATCTCCCCAAAGGTCATCTCTTCCTACCCATGCAGGATGCCCTAAAAAAAGACCCCTCTTCCCCAACTCCCAGGGAGAAAAGTCTGGGCACAAAGTCTCCACCATTGCCAGACACCCTCTGTTGGGACCTTCAGCTGATACAAACCCCATATCCGAATGTATAGGAATGGACACTAACCCAGGGACCCAGTCGGAGCTGACCAGGGAGGCACATTTGCAATGGGGCTGAAAGATGCTGGTAGGACTCTGCCTTTGGCTTCCCCTTCCCTCTGCAGTGGGTGGCACCTCTCCCAGAGTCTGCTCAGATGAGAGAATTCCTGCTAACCATGTCTCACACTGAGAAATGTTTCCATTTACCACATAAAATCATGTTAATGACAGGATAATAAACAGGGAGCAGGGGAGAGATGACCTTCTGGCAACTGAGATAGGTAGTGTTTTGGTTTTTCTTACGTCTTCTGAGGGAACCATCTCACCTGCCTGCAGCCATTCTTTAGGAAAAGGACCTGCAGGAAGAACTGCTACACAGAGGAAATCACATCTCCTTTCCTAATAGGATGGATGCACAAGGAAAAGTCTCTCATTTGGGGAGAGCTCAGACTCAGGCAGATCCCAAAGAAGGATGCCACAAGCCAGAGCACAGGCAACCCAGCACCTGCTCCCACGACACCACTGCCTCACATCTCAGAAGACTCTGGCACATCTGCAGAAGAGCAGAGGCAGCCTGGAAGTTGAGAACAGACAGGTATCAAGCCCTGGGCCAAAACAAAAGAGAGGACCTGGAACTGAGGAGCCTTGAGCCGGACCTGCTCAAAGGAAGAGAGAGCCTGGAGAACCCACAACAGCCTGGGCTGTTGGCCAGGCCAATCCATCTGACCCTGCCTGCATGGGCTCTGCAGCCAGTGCAGCACTGGAGCAATCAGGGGCTGACCATCCCACAGCCATGGTGAGGCCAAAGTCAATGGGACGGGTAGGATCAGGCTAAGGGCTGATCCACAAGACTGACCCTCTCCCCTCAGAGAGATAATGCCACAGGCAGCGCCTGGAATTTGCAAAGCACAGAGCTGTCACCATAGGCCAGGGATTTCTGCTGAGGCTGTGTTCCTCATCAGGGAAGACAGGTAAAAACTGCAGGAGACATGCTACAGTATATGCTTAGCTTAGCTGTCTGCATGTCTTGTTTATTAAGCTCTGAGATTAAGGATTTAGTTCCACATATCAGTTTGCTTAGAACTAAAGCATCACTTCACATTTTAATCTCAAGTATGCTGCATTGTCTTGCCCACTTCCTCTCATGCCCTCTCCCCATGACCCCTTCCTCAGCAAAATGCTGGAAAGTTATTAGCAAATATTCTGTGAAATATTTAATATCCAAACAGCAGGATCTGTGCATCTCATGAGAGATTCATAGCCCTTATGATCAGGACAAGAAAAACAAGGATTGTTTGCAGGCCCCCAGGTCCTACTGGTAGATGCTTTGAGGCTGGAGTTGTTGCCAAGCAAAAATCTCACAGTAAAGCATCCCTTTAGACAAGTTATAAACCAGGCTCACTGCGACTGAGGTATTTCAGCTTGGCATGGACCCCACTTCCACTCTGCTCACAGACTTTGCACAAAAACAAAATACCCCATACAAGTGCCATTTGAAGCTCTGTTTTCCAGCCCTGTGTTAGTGGAAGTCATCTTCTTCTTCTGTTCTCAAAAGGATTTACACTGAGGAAGGCTCCGCTCCTTCTGTCTGCACGAAGGTTATGACAGACCTGTCAATTTGCTTACGATTTGTTTATTAAAAAACTAAAAAAGAATTTGTTCATGTGTTTATCAGGGTTGGAGAACTTTCAAAGGTGGCAGAAAGTTTTCTAAAGCAAGAGTGCAGAGCTATTGAGTGGCATAAACCCTTCCTCTAAAATGCATAAAATCATATACCCTTTTTCTACTCAAAATACTTCAACCTACTACTGTGATGAGCTTTAAAAAAGTGGGCTGTGAAGATTTAACCACTGATGGCAGGGCACAGTGCTGCCTTTCCCACCTCTTAGCCAAACTCCTAAAGACTGAGCACCCTGCAGCCCTGCACAAAACATTGTTGGTGCCAGTGTTTATCCATTAAAAAATAAAATAAAAAAAAGAGCGTCAGGAGCATCCCATGACGACTCAGGAACAAATTTAACCAGGTAAAAAAGGTGATGTACAATGTCCAAGACATGAGGCTGTGCCATGCCCTGTGACAAAGCAGCAAATCCCACCCAAGGGATGGAGGCCGCTCATGCTTATCACTGTGACTGGCACACAGTTTGTTCACTGTCCCACTTAGAAAAATGGCATAAACACCTCCTCTGAGAATGGACAATTCTCCTGGAAGTTGACTGCACTCAGATAGACTGGAAACACTGATATCAGGCAAGCATCTGCTCTGCTGCTATGCCATTGGGCAGACACCTATGCAGGAGGCAGGCTGAGGGCTTAAAGGCAATGATCACAAGGCTCAGAGGACTTGGAACAGCAGACCCCATGTTCCCTGACCCACGGACAACAGCAAACAAGGAATGTGCTGCCAGCAGCAGATGGTTCTGCTTTCCCACAGAACTGAGTTCACAGGGAAATTTTACTAAGTGGGACAGCACCATTACTTAAAGGTTAATACTGAAATTAAACCTTTCGTATCATCTTTTGTTCATTACCTGGAATAATGGAGTTCAAAGGGATCCAGGAATTGCCTTTTCCATGGGTGATGTGGATTTCACAGTGGGAAGCATGAGGCAGATACATCTGCGAGGAGTAACTGGAGTGGAGTGTGGAATAGCTCAGCACTGCACTCTTCAGAACTTCACACTGGAGTAACGCAGTGCAAAGGTAAGGAGCTTTCCCAGCACAAGAGGAAGGGGAGGCGGAAGGGCAAGGCACAGCCAGCCACAGCCACCAGACCTGTGAGGAGTTAGCTCGATGGTCTGAAGCTGGCCAAACTCCCGCTGACTGCACCCCCTGCACCCTCTTCCCCAGCACTGCTCTATCTCGGAGTGCTGTGCCCCAATGTCCCCTTACCAGCCAGGAGCACAAAGTTACTCTGCTCAGCTCCACAGAAAGGCAGCTGTTTGGCTCCTGGATCACAGCTGGCCCTGAAAGCAATAGAGTAGCATTTGTCCACTGTTGTGCCTGAGCTTAGGAAGCTGGACAACAGCCAGTCTCAATAACTGACATCACAGACAATGTCTGACAATGGTCCCAAAAAGGAGCTTCTTTCTGTGGACCTTTCACCCTGAGCCCAGTCCTTGCATTAATTGGAGAACACAATTTTTGGAGGTTGGTCAGGCGAAGAGCACAGGCTGCATCTCAAACCCATGACATTCAGCATCCCTTCCTACCTCTGCTTCCTGATCTCTGGCATGCCCTGTTTAGCCACACACCTCTGAAGTTGTAGGCCACCATGCTCTCCTGATTCTAATTTTGCCTAAATACTTTTCTTAGGAAAAGACATAGAAACTAATCTTCTTAGTGAATGTGCCCAAGGCACCAATAGTTCATTATGTATCTCTCCTACTCTATTACTTGTGAATCCATTTTGTAGATCCCAGTGTCACTAGGACAGAGACTGAGCTTTGTGTCTTGCTGCTGGGGAACTGGGAAAGGCAGAAATAGGGAAAGAGAGCATAAGCAGTACAGAACAAGAATTTTCATGTTTTTATTTTAATGATGACAGACCAAATTATCACCACAGGAGCAGTAAGGGTGAAGGACCATTTCCCAAACACACTGTAGACGTTCTGTGAAATAAATCAACCTCCTTTTGGAGAAAAAGAAGCTATTTCAACATTTAAACTAGTTGCACATGATTCTTAAACAGGAGGAGAGATTTGAATGAACCTCAACTTTTTCACATTTCACCAGTTTCTAAAAAAGGAACTGTATGAAAGGATATAACAGGATTGCTAAAGAACTCTCTTCGCTTTCATACAAAGTTGCGGGCAATGGCCAATACTTTGGAGAACTTGCCTTCTTTCTGTCGCAGGATATAGGGTATTGGTGTTTTTATCCTAGTCCCGATTGGATTTCCGTTATCTTCTATGAGTACCACATTGTTGGAATCAAATCTAGGCGTCATGGTGGGGCCAGGCATCTTGTGCCCTACAATTAAAGCCTTCTTCTTTTCTCCTTTAATAGCCAGAAGGATAGTATCTCCTACTTTGCCAACTCCAGTCTTGTTATACACGTGGATGCATTTTGGTGGCCGGTGGTAGGACGTATTCCCCAAAGCACTGTTGTCCACCACTCGCACGCGGGTGAGTTTCTGTATTGCTTGGCAAGCTCCAGTGACACTAGCAAAAGACAGGAAAGAATGAGAGATGGATCTCCTCAATAATCCTCGGGGAGCAAGGGCAAACTCAGCACAGAATCTTGTCATTACACAAACCACTCGGAAGGCGCCAGCAACAAATACATACCATATGGGTGACACATTGATTGTATTCAATGTGCTCTTTGAAAGCCAGATGCACTTTGGGCTTTGCACACTCTTCACTAAATGTCAAACATAAAACAACTGTTCTCCTCTGAAACACGACTAAAAGATGGAGTGAAGAGTGGCGTGCATTTCACAGGCTTTTTAGCAACTGCATACGATTCAACGTCAATTTATAAGCAAAAAATTGTGCTTGCTTCTGTTACAAACAGCCTGCAAGAAGCTAAGACTCAATTCAGGCTCTTTCAATCTTGTATGCATTCCCCAGCAATAAGGACTTTTATGACCAATCTTCTTTCAAGTGAAGTCTGGGAGGGTCTCCCATTTTATTCCGCTCTCAGTAAGACCTCTGAGGTCCTGCTGTGGTTGTGCTAAGCTGTCACCAATTAGAATCTAAGAGATCACCACCTTCCCTATGTGGGAGGAATCCTGAAAGATACAGTTTCTTCTGTGTCTGTTTCCTCTGTGGGATTATCAGGAGCAAGAAACAACAGAAATAAACTGCACAACACTAAATTGTTAGATCTGACTCAGGATATGCTTGGGAACAGCAGGAATAAACTCCCTTAGAGAAACCACTGTTCTTTTATTCAGTGAGCTCAAACTCAAGTGATTTGTTGCTTCTCTTCAAAGGACACCAAAACATAGACCATTGGAAAAGTAGGAAGATCCTTTTTGCTGCTAAACAACTGCTTTGCATTAAGGTACTGGAAACATGCTTGCCACAGCTGCAGGAATACCAGCCTGCTGTCAGCTGAACTACTCAGTAGACAGCACATGCAATCAACCTAACCATTCATCTTTTCAGAGCAGAAACTTGTACAACAAATAAAGACCAATAGGGACCATTATCCCTTCAGAAAGATGAAGGGCATGTGGGCCTGAATTTGCAAAGCTACCTAGAAGACAAGCAAGTCATCCCCTGCACACCAAACATGGTGTGGATGGACATCAGTTGAAGCAGATATTTTTACACACAGTGAGAGAAGGCCAGCTGGGTCAGTCTGTATTAGTCTAACTGCTCCAGAGGTCAAGCACGCCTTTCAAGATCTGTTTCCTGTAGCAGAGGCCTACCCCTGCTTTCCTCTCTCTCTCTCAGAAGTCACTCACCTCTGCAAGCAGCCACCCTCTCCCATCCCAACCCCTGGCAGGGACTATGGTTTGCCACACTCTATCTGCTCTGCCCACCATCTGTAGCTGCACAGCAGGGGAGACAGAAGGGAGAAGGCTGGAAATGGAAAAGAGCCTTGTCACAGGAAGGAGAGGGGAAAACCTAGGTGGGACTGAGTATATATAACACAGCAATAGCAAACAGCTATACATGTGACTGTCCAGAAACCACTAGACAGAGGTAACTGGACTAGGAGTACTTTTTCTCTTCCTTCATTTCTGCCACAGTTTTGGAAAAAAATTCCACCCCAAAGGAAAAGTTTCCCCACTAAGAATGTAGAAGTCCTGCTTATCTCTATGGACTGGACTTCACCTCCCTCTTGCTGTCACTTATATATGCTTTAAATGTCTACTTAGCAATGCTCTCACACAGCCTCTTTACAAAGAAAGGCAGGAAGACTTGGATACCTCTTAGGACTATCATACAACCTAGCCCTGAGCACTGTCTTAATCCCCTCTCTAGACCACAGTCACGGGAATGACTATTCTCATCCTTTAAACTGAAGCTCTGATCCTTCAAAGAGTTATATCCTAGATTCCCCATACCAGCCAAGTGCTCTGTGGGATTAGGCTCTAAGCTTTGTACAAGGCATTGTAAAATATGAAATCTATATATTTAAGAAGCTTTAAATGCCTTGAGCCTGGAACAAGAAACTAAAGAAAAATAACAAAATAGACACTATTAAAGTATGAGAAAGTAATTTGTCAGATTATTTTTGTTCTACATAACTGAGATTATAAACTCTTGAATAATTTTAAGCATGTAATTGGCTCTGCATCAGCAGGGGCTGGCTCTTGCTTTTTCGCACTTGCATAAGAAACACAGGCACTTTCAACTTATGCTTGCAGACCCACGCATCACTCTCAAAGGCCTAAAAGCCTCCCTACACACATATGAAAACGCAGAGTTCAGATTGTCAGGAACCTGCAAAAGTAGTGTTTGGGCTCACTTTTCAACTTGTGAAGGGACAACTCTGAGATTTATTTTTTTTATCATATATTCATGTGAATTACAAATACTGTATGTTATGCTTGACCTACTTAACAGCATTTCTTTCAATCAGGAAACGTTCTGAAGAAAACAAAAGGAAAATATGAAAATTACCTGAACTGTCGCTGGATCACTGCACTGCTTAGATGGGTTAAGGATAAACCCAGTTGTCTATTCAAGAGAGCCATTTGGATTCTGGTAACAAACCTGCACAAGAAACAAGAGAATTATGAACTCCAGAAAACGGACAGAATGTGGTTTGCTTCCTTTCCTTTACATGAAACACACACCAGGGCCTCAGCACTTATTTAGAAATGCAATCCACAGCATAGAGTGGTAGCAGCATCCACAGCACCCTACAAAGCAGATCTACAACCCCTACCTGAATTCAGGAGGCAACATAATTCAGACATGTATACTAAAAGGCTGGATTCAGTATCACTGCATTGCAGTTTCCTACACACAAAGGTAAGGGCCCTTCTGTGTGCACAGTGAATCATGTAACAAGAAGCAGGTTTAGAATTTCAGATGTAAACTGGTTTAGTGGCTGCAGTGTCCAGTAAAAGCCATCATGATTATTTGTAAATGCTACCAGAGTTATCTACAAAACCAAGCAAAAATACTGACATACTTTGTTTTTTGAAGCTCTGATGCCAAGTCTGCAATTTGCCAGACAAGAAACAAGTCAGAGCTTCGCTGGTGAGGGCATGCTCCCTCTTAGCATACAAAGGTGTTCAGCAGGCTCTGTTTATAGACCAACCTCCCTGCTGCCAATCTTGCTCTGTTCAGGCTGCTCAGAGGAGATAGTTCCCTGGGACTTTACAGTGCTCACAACCCAGAGTGAAACACCACCCCGACTGCAGCAGAGTTGGGTTACAAGGGTAACCTCTGACTGAATACCACACCCTGACCACACCTGACTACATCTACAGCAGTTCCCTAACCTCATTCTGTCAGACTGATGGGGACCAGATTGCATGCACAGTCACAAAGGCTTATCTGAACCTGGATTACTTTCCCAGACATCATTAGGAAGCACTGACCCAGGCGGTTATGCCGGCAGATCCAAGTGAAGGGAGAAAACACAGACCTAGAGCCAGTCCTGTTTCAGGCCAGCTCAGGTACAGCTAAGACTTTCCACCTCACTGTAATTACTGTCATGTGACACTGCTTGCTGTGACCCTGGCAGTGTAACTAATCCATGTTCTACTTCTCTCCTTTCTAAAGCAAACATTAAAAATCAATTGACCTGATATCTCTCTTTGACAGTTCTGATGAGTTTTGGGTCAAACTACAGCAATACATCATAAAGCCATTTTCTTGACTTTTATTTTAAAAACAAAGCTGATTTCTTTAGGAAATAAAAATAACCAGAGCCTTCCAACAGATCATGCCACAGCTCTTCTTATTACAACCAAGTAAAGTCCAGCCTAGATCTTTACTCCCTATTTTATTGGTTTTTCCTCCAGCGTGTTTGCTTACTTGCCATTGTTCTACAGAGCAAGTGTTACCTAAGGAAAAGATGAGAAGCACGGGAGATGTACACCACATTAGTTTTGAGCAGCATTCCCTGAGCAAAGCACACGACATGTGGCAAACCATCTCGCCTGTCATATGGGCAGGTTTGGAAGAGTACAGCGACAGCCAAACCGCAGACTTCTTTACCAAACAAAGCCACTTTTCTGTGGGGTTAAGATCACCAAATGAGTTCAGAGCTTACCCACACCATACCCTCTCTGAAAGGAAGGCTGTGTTTATGCCACAGCTCCTTACATAGCTGCGTGATCCTAATGACAGCAAGGCCCTGTGGTATTTACAGCACTGCTGGCAACCAAGGTCCAATATGTGGGCCTTGCTGCTGCTTGGATTTCTAAGCAAGTTCAACTATGTTGACTTGCTTTAAGCTGACACTCTGCCTGTGTCTTGTTGTGCACTTGGGTGTACTGTCTCCCTGTATGAAATTAAAATCCAGCAGGTAATACTGCTCCTACTTCCTCCAGAATCACACTGAGCCTTTGGAGCCCTCTACAAAACCAAAACAAGTAGCAGCAAATTGGCCTCTCTGGTGTCCTTGATGGATGTTTCTTGCATAGTCCAGCTGCTGCTATCACCCCTGTCTCTATTTTCCTGGCAGGCATGGTGCCCTCAGTGGCTGGAAAGGATGGGTCTGCTCATCCTCAGCACTACACAAGACCAATAGGAGAGGTCTGCTGGCTCATGGCAAGGCAGGCACGGGTGCATGCTCTGCCTGCTGTCAAAGGGACAACAACCTCAGGACCAGCATAGCCAGATGTGCTTAAGGCACACCTAAAATGTCCTAAAGTGCTGCCTAAACTCTGAACTCACTCCTTACTCCTGGGTGGAGTCACTGATTTTTTTCTACCCTATGGCAGCAGTAAAGGTTTGAAGTTACAAAACTACCAGCAGAAGCATCAACAGCATTAAGCGTCCAAGGACTGTTTATTTTTCCATATGACTCAGTACCCCTTTCTTAGCTAAGAATTATTCCTCCGCACATTAGGATGTGTCACAAGCTAAGAAACTTTGCGTGATTGATTATTTGGTATGAAGCAGCCTGTTAGGAACTGAGTAAACAGGGGGGATGCTTCTAATTAGCAGGAAGGTTCAGGATGGAGGGAAAAGAAAAATGTATCTGTAGCATGGAGTACAGCATTCAAGGGTGCAAGTGGGTTCACAAAGAATGAATCACAACTTCAGCTATTGTAACATGTCAGTTTCCTTTCTAGAAACCAACAACCAATAGTTTGGGTCTGTCTCCAGGTGCTCCTCAACCAGACCCAGTCCCAATTTTCTCCCTCCATGGCTGTGAACTTGATCTACCTTGCCCTCAGTTTTCCACTCTGTGGAGTGACTAATTACTAAACAACTAAACTCCAAAGGGCACAGAAGCTGTTCACTCTGTGATTCTCAGTGCTGCCACACAAACACTCCAAGTTGGTGCCAAAATTAAAGAGCCTCCATAAATTGATGACACTCATCGACCCCAGAGCCTTTGGCACTCTTCTCCTTCCCAGTGCACATTGCTTCACACCAGTAGGCCTTAAAAAGGCTCGGAGGCTGCACTTAGCATAGGCACGGGGAACGCATGTGACCAGCGCTTGCTTCTGAAGGTGGCTCTCCTCAGGTCATCAGGTTTCAGTGCTCAGAGGTGTATGGCAAGAGTAACCCCATAACCCTCAAGCACTGGAAAATTTGCAGGAATTCCCAAAGTCTGTTGTCAGTATTGCCCAACTGATACAGGAGTGCAGCCCATAATACCCTGGACAGGCAAAACACCACCACTGCTTAGTACTTAGTCCCTAATACACTTCCAGACCAAGGATTTATCTTGAAAGGGACTTCTGGAGGTCATCTAGTCCAATTTCCTGCTGAAGTAGGACTAATTTCCAAGTTCTTCATGCTAGGCAGGAGCACTATTTAAATGGACACTACCCTAAAATGAGAGGCCTAACACAAAGACAACTATTGATATAACACTGACCAGTCATAGCTGCACCAAGGCAGTGATAAAGAACTGTGCAGAGAAATCTCTCTCCCAGTTCCTACCCTGCTGCAGTGGCTCTATCTCATGGTTAGGTTAGACTAATTTCTTAAAACCAGCATCACAGAGACACTTTGCCCCTCTCCATATATCTGTTAAAAGTTAGCACTGACCTCAGGGAAGAGCTCAGAGTAAGATTGAGAAAGGGAGTGAGGAATTTGTTAATCAAATATTCACTAAAATGACACAATTTCTACTTCATTGAAAAGTCTGAGTACACAATAATCTGCTGCAGCAAACACTCTGTTCTCGAGGGCCCTTCAGCCTTACCCCATTCAATGCAACAGACTGACACCAAATTCCAACTCCACACAACAAAGAACTCTTCACCAGTTATAAACCTCTGGAAGTTATTTACCCACTGCACCATTTTCAAGTGCTAAAGCTATCACCTTCACTGTTTTCCCTTGATATTAAAGAACTACCTTATATTTACTGCAATCTTGAGTGGTTTCTGAATGCAGATATTCTGGAAAATTTCATCCCAGCTAACAGAATTGGGCCACGTACAGTATTTTCATCAAACGCGTGCAAATACATGAGTGGACCACCTCAGGGAACTGATACAAAGCAAGGACATCTTCCAGATAAGGAAGACAGGATTACCTACTCACTTCAGTACCAAGACAAGAAGCCCTGTGTCTCCCCAAAACACATTTCCAGTACCTCCCTTACGCTAGTGTTAGCACTTATGTGAATCAGTCGGAGTTTTCATCTAGATCAGTTCCTGATCCAACTCAACCCATGGCCATATGAATACTCATGCAAGAAACTGTGGCAAAACACAGGACCGGGAGTTCTCCTTTCACTGCCAACCCAGGCTTATGTGGTGACAGTATCTCCAAAGAAACACCAGGATATTTGGACAGGAAAAGGTTCTCTTTCATTTGAAGCACCCTGATGTGCTTCACAAGAACAGTCTGCGTGAATCTGCACTACTAACACAGCCATGGGAGCACTGAAAAGGTCTCCATCTGAGCACTCAAGAGGCCCATGCAACAGCTCTAAGTTCTTATCGGTGGCATATATCCTAAAATCCATTCTTATCCTGTTTGCATCCCAGAGTGGATATAATTTTAAAGAGTGCTGTTATCTAGAAATTCAGTATTACTTTCCTTTTTAATCACAAGTTTTGGAACTGACACCTGCTCCCTATATTCCTAAAGCCTGTAGTTCCATAACCATTCAGCTATTTCTTTTCCTTCTTTCTGCTAGTAACTCATCCACACACAGGCCCAATGGAAAAACAATGGATGTTACAGAGCAAATGCTGAGACCTACTACCAAAGCCTGCTGTCAAACACACAAAATAAAGGAGGGAAAAACATTCTCCACTTTAATAGTAGTAGCATGATCTACACAGTCAAACAGTGGGGACCAACACCACCTTCATCCTTCTGAAAGACCAAAACAGACATGCTCCAGGCACCATAAAGATTCAAACTGCATCTGTCATCCATCATTAAAACGCAGGAAATAAACCCAAGACAGTATACGCAACGCAAATACCTAAACCCCTACTCTGCCACTGCAAGTTTATTTATAGACTGGCTGCCAGGGTGAACTGCAAGAGCCAACTGTGAATTACAGGACTCAATCCATTCACAGTTCTCCTCATAAAGGAAACAATGTGATTAAGGGCTGTGTGTTAAAAATACACAAGATATTCATTACCAAGACAAAATTGGTTTTACATTAATGACAGACAAAAATGCCAGGATTCACAAAGAGGAATTAAGTCTTTTTAAACTCTGTTTATGATTAGGATTAGCTATTAAACAGGATATTTATTGATCCAAGTTATCAACAGAAACTCATTACAGGTACATGTGTTAACAATTTTGAGGCAAAACAAACCACCCTCGTTTTCCAGACCACAATAGGATAACAAAAGATCTGAATACCTTTAAAAGAAACCTTACTTCTGACATTTTAAGTATTCAGAAGTCCCAGTTCTAAAGTACTAATGACACTTCTTTAATATTCAAACATCTAAACCCATTCTATATATTCATATTCACAGCCCTGTACTAAAACAGGGAGGGATTACTGCCATTGCACCAGCAGAAAATTAAGCTATGGAGAGGACAACTGCCTGTGTGAGGTCAAAGGAAATGAGCAGTAAAGCAGGAGCTGGGTGATCTGTGGGGCTTGAGGTGAAGCCCAAAAAGGTCCTTCTCTGTCTCTGCCTTTGGAATTACATGTGAATTCAGAGAACTGCTCACACTCCCATAAGTTAATGCTGCTATCACCAATCAAATGTATCTTTACTAGTTTTAGAAGTACTGAGGTCTCAAGAACAGGACAATGATCGAAAGCCACAAAGCTCAGATTCTGTTCCCAGCCCCAACCTGGGTGACCAGGCCCCAACCAGCAAGGTGCCATCACAACCCAGATAGCAGTAACCATGCTGGGGGGAAGCTGTGGCAGGGAGAATGACACAAACAAGAAGGAAGAGAAGGTGAGGAGCTGTGGCCCAACTATTAAAAAAAAAAAAAAAAAAAGTCAAGAACCATTGACCTAGGCTAGTTGTTCACAGAACAAAGAACAAGGCTGTGGGCCTTCCTGATAAAGCCACAGCAGAAAAGCATGCCTAATGATGGAATTCAAGCTTAGGAAGAACCTGACTTGGAGACAAGTGCATTGCAAGGCAGCACAGAGTGACATGCAGCTTTGCAGGTATAAACCTCACTTCTGACTCAGAAACTTCCCTTAACTCAGTTCCTCTCCTTTCAAACAAGACCATCCCAGGTAAGCCTGGAGAACTCTCCAACCAGACAAGTGAAAGCAGCTCAGACAAGCATCTGCGTACTTCTGTTATAAAGGCTGGCTGCCCGCCTGCTTTTACTACAGAGTAAGTTATTCATGCTTTTAAGAAATCTGTCATACTGTCTTCTCCCCCAGATTGGCTCCCCTTGCTCACGGGACCTCCAAAGGAGCTTTTTGGAGAACGACCAGCGAAGCACAGACCAGTGCCCACACTTCCCGAGTCCGCGTGACACAACTCGAGCAAATGCCACACTTGTCAGGACACAGGAATTTCGGTATAACTTTGCTGCATGACTGTTCATACCCACACAAGCAACAGCAACCCCTGGCAGCGCAGCCCCACGCGAGTTCTGAGCAAAGAAAACTCTCTGAAAGACAAACGCGTGGGAGTTTCAGGGTGGTGTTCTCCTGCTCCCCCGGGCCACGCAGCTGGGGCACGGCCCGCAGCCCAGAGGGAGCGGGGGGTGCTGCTCTCAGCCACGCCACCCGCAGTGTGCCAGCGGCACGGAGGCCGCAGGCTCCGCACAGCCCAGGCCCCGGCTGCCCCCGCACGGTGCCACCGCTCCGTGCTGCGCCGCCCGCCACCCGCACCTGCCCCGTGCGTCTTCGGGGACAGCACTTCTCGGTCTGCTCCGAGCAGCAGCCCACGCCAAGGGCTGACGCGGCCCAGGCCCTGCGCACACAGCACCAGGGACACCTGCAAGCGGCTCCCTGCGAGGGCCGGCACCCGGAGGCAGGGGAGGGCGAGCAGGGCCCACCGGCGAGCAGGGCCCGGCACAGCCCGAGCGCCCGGGGGCTGAGCGGGGCCGTCCGCGCCCCGAGCGGCGCGACCACACCACGGGGTCGGTCAGGGAAGGCCGGCACGGCGGGGGCAGGCTGGCCCAGCGGCGGGGCAAGGCCGGGCCCTCCCTTCCCCCGGATACCGGACCTGCCGGGCCGTGCACTGCTCTGCTGTGCTGTGCTCCCACCGTCCCGTCCCGTCCCGCCCCGNCGGCGCTGCTTTCCGCCTCCCGGGCGCCCGTGCTTTGCCGTCCCTCGGCTCGACCTCCCCCGGGGGTGCCCGGGCCCTGCCCGCGGGGCCGCACCGGCCCCATCTCCCCTGCGCTCGCCGCTTTTGTGCGTGCTCGGGCTCTGTGAGCTGCCCGCCCCCCTCCCTGCCGCTCCTCCAGCCGCCGCTGCCGTGGCGAGCAGCAGGGAGGCAGCGGGGATGTGCCGAGGCGTGGAGTAGCGAGCAGGTTTCTGATACCGCCCTGCCTCCCCTCCCCTGGAACACTTGGCTGAGGGCTGTCGGATAGGGCTCGTGTCCCTGGCCAGGTAGCCAAGCAGCTGCTTTTTACTTTGCTCTTGTCCCCATTGCCAGCCCCTCCATATCAGCAAACCGTGTTGTTTTCTCCTGCCCTAGAGTGCAACCTGTATGTAGCTACCTGCGGGAGAAGGCATCATGCCAAAAACCTGCAGTGTGTCTGCAGTCAGCGCCGTGTCCGTAGCAGGTTTGGTAGCTCTCAGCTGGTTGGATACCATGTGTTTTGGGGTTCTGGGCACCTATCGGCCTTGCTCTCCCCTCGATAGTAGGAGTTAGAAAGAAAAGGCCTATCAGTTTGTGCTCAGGGTGGCTAATTTAGTTGTGCATAGCCCTCGAGGTGTCCCCTCTCCCCTGGATCTGTTTGTTACTGTGAAAGTGTCCTGGTCCATCATGTCATCCTCTGGAGTAAGCATACATGGAAAGTCAGGAGCTGTGGAGCAGGAGCATCCCTTTAGCAGCAGTCCCATTAGCAAAGCCACTGAAGGATTGTATGGCACAGATACTCCTTGGATGGTCCTGCAGGATGCCCCACCCGAGTGTGGGACAGAGCCTTTGCAAGTGCATTGCAGGGACCTGTACCCCTCCCCTCCAAACACTTGTGCTGTACAGTCCCTAAAAGGTTTTTATTTTCTTAATGCTTCTGAGAGAGTGGAAAGCAGACCACTCAGCTGGTAACTGGCTCCAGGAGGACTGTGTTAGACCAGAAATAGCAAAGCATTAAGGATGGTACTTCTAATGACTGCAATTAGCTAGTGTCTACCTAGGAAAGGCCTTTCTTTCCTCTAGAGCCTTTTAGTAGTAAGAATATGCTATCGTTGTGGGGAGAGGAGTCCATTCTGCAGTCTTCGCCTGGATACCATAAGAGCAAAATAAACATGAAAGAAGATGCCTTTGAGGGGGTTGGGAAGAGGCTCTGGTTTGGCTCATAAGTATGTTTTGTTGCACTAAGTTTGCTCTATTTTTGTCTGTTCCTGTCTTCAATAACCTTGGAAGGAACTGAAGCTACTGTATTTTCTGAGGGTGTCGGTTTTCTTGTCAAGAAGGCATTGCCGTGAGGCTTTGCAATGCTCCATTTTCTAGCCCTTTCACCGGAGTGCAGTGTGACTATCCTGAATTGTCCTGAAGCCATGAGTTGAGCCAAGAAAAGAAAAATACTAAGCGTGCTTTCCTTCTTGTTGGTTTGGGGTTTTAAAACTTTTTTCTTTCTTGGTTTGTAAAATATTCTTGTTTATATTTTTTAGCTTTCTTCAGCAATAAAGTGGGCTAGGAACTTGCTTGAAGGGTATTTTTAATATTGTTTTTGTAAAAAAAAAAGTCTTCATGAAATTTTTTGTTTATTTAAGAAAATCCCAGGTAGTGTGAGGTTTGCAATAAAAGCCTGAGAACTGTCAGTGCCAAAGCCCTGCTTTTTGTCTGTTGCTAAGTACACTGTTCGTGAGCCTCTGGTCATGGTGAGCCCCGCTGGCCCAGCAACTCCTCTGACACCCTCCTGTCCACACCGAGGTGCAGTGCCAGCCTGCATCCTTTCTGTAAGTGCCCCATCTCCATCCTGGCAGCCAGGGTGAGGCTGTCTGCTGAAGTCCCAAGGACTGCAGGCAGCACCTCCCGCTCCCAGGAAAGATGGCTGAAACCTGCGTCGTTTGACGTGAAGCGTGCGCAGCTGTGGGGTGCCAGATTCGTGAGGGAGGAGGCCCTGGGTGTAGGGTACTCCCTGTGCACCGCTAATTGCAGACAGTGCTGGTTATGGATCCTGTGCACGATTTGCATATCAAAGCATCTGAGAGCTCTGCCATGGGTAGGGATGGGCAAGGATGATAAGGACTGCTGGAGGCTGGGACCGGATCTTCCCCAGGGCTTTTTGTGGTGCACAAATGAGACAAGGTGATGGGAATGTTTGGAAAATGGAGCTTGTCTCCATGTCCTTGAACGACAACCCCATAAAGGCTTTTTTAATCTAGTAGCTGCTTTCCAGGGAGTGGGAACCAAGCAATTCTTGGTGTCAGGCTACTCCTTTCCTGTTCCTCCTGCCACTGAGAGTTTGCTGGGCAGCCCACAGTTGTTGAATCCGGGAGCCTTCCCTGCCACCTGGCAGCTCCTTGCAGCAAGTGGCCAGTGTGCCAAGCCCACTGCCTCTTCTCCACGGTGCCTTTCACACAAGCAGGCAGAGGCTCCACTTGGAGCTTTGAAGCAAAGGAGCAGGTTTGCTACTGGTTGTACTGGCTCTGCAGGGTCCCAGGCCTTGCCTGATGGCTAGGCATTGAGGAGGGGATGGGGAGCAACAGAGCCCTGAATGGGCCATGGCTTCTGAGATGCTGCATGAGTCAGAGGAAGGTTCGTGCTGTGTCTGGTCTCAACACAGCAGTCTGCTGTTCCTCCTCGTTCTGGAAACGAACCTGGGGATCTTGGAGTTTGCTTGCAGTCTGAGCTGGAAACTGAAATGCAGATTTCCAGGAAGGGAGAGAGGTGGGAGGGAGTCTCTGCATCAGTCTGCCACTTCGATCTTAGCAACTGTGTTGCTGGTTCTGATTCTCTAGCTCTGAAGGACCACACTGTGGGGCAGCTGGCCTCTCTGAAGGTATGTGTTCATTGTTAGAGTGCCTGCTGCCTGAATCTGCAGCCCTCGGCCTCTTTCCTATGCCCTGCACAGCTCAGGCTCTTGCTGGGAAGGGCTCCTCACCTCTCTGTCCATATAGAGAGTTGACTTCTGCAGGAACTGCCTTGAGCATGGCCTTCTTGGGAGGCAGCTCTCTGCCTGCAGCCTTCATCCTGTCAGCAACCCTCTGGCTTGTTCAGAGTTATGACTTAGGGGGCAGGCCTGAAGCATTGCCTTGAAAGTTGGTTAAAAGGAGAAAAACTAAAACCAAGGATTAAAAAAGAAACGCACATGTATGTACACACTGCAACAGAGAGAGGGTGAGATTTATGGAGTCGGTGCCAAGCTTGTAGAGCAAAGGCTTGCAGTATGAAATGGCTTTTCTCTGAGCCTGCAGGCCTATGGTTGGCACTGCCTTCTCGCTTAATGTCCTTCCAGCATGGAGCTGGGCATCTGCACTCTGCTCCAAATACAGATTAGCTGCAGGAAGCCCACGACTCACTTGCTATGTGTGAGATGCAGAACCTCTCCCTCCGTGTTTCTCTGCATAGCACTTGCTGCCCATTACAGAGTTATCTTTGTATGCTCCCTCTATGTTCCTGACACGTGATTCCTAAGCAGTACTGGAAAGGCTTCTGTTCTCCCCATTGCTTTTGCATGTCGATGTTGCCTGCCTGCAATTCTCCCTCTTCTGTTTTCGAGTCCCTTCCTCCTTTCCTTCATAAAGCCAGGCTGGGGAGTGGAAAACCTTTCCCAGTATCCCAGGGCTCTTCTCAGGCCAAACTCTTAGAGTGGCTACACAGCTTATATGGGCATAGCCCACTGCATCTTTTGAGCAAAGCCTCCTGTTCTTGATGTGCTTTGGTCTAATTGTTGATACCAGCAGCCTCTGCCCCCATGGTTATTGTGCTGGGAAGAGAGAGAGGTGTTGTTTTATGCATGCTGTTTTTCCCCAGAGAAATGAGCAGTTGGAAGTATGGGTCTGGCTTAAAGCAAGGTTTTGAAGATTCCCATTTGTGTTGCCTGTTTGTGCTGTTACATTAAAGAAAAGGGCTGGATCTCTTAAGGGACTCTGTATTCGAAAGGTGGCACATTGCATCAGCACATGAAAAAGCAGTCACAGGCAGGATTCATGCTGCCTGCTTTTGGCATGTTCTGCAGTTGCTTTCGTGAACCACCACAGCTGTGCTACCTCTGAGCAGTAAGCTGAAAAACCTCCCTGCCTTTCTCTCTCCGGAAAAGTGGCTACACTTTTCTTTCCTGTGTGTCTGTTCCTTTTAACATCCTAGAACTGTACACTCCCAGAGCTACTTATATCCCTTTCTTGGATGTGTTCATCCCATCTGCACCCCTGTAATTCTGTGTACAGAGCAGTTTCTTGCTTTGACACCCTCTTCCCTTTCCTCTAGGGATATTCATGCTGGTTTCTGTACAGGTCTCTCTTCCCAGCTCAGTGCAGGGCATCACCCTGCACACACCCAGCTGCCACCAGCAGTGTGACCTCTGGCTCTGTCATGCCAACAAGGAGACTACATGGTGTTGCCTCTGGGGAGATGATGTACTCTCTCCTGTTGACCTGCATGGAAGAAGTGCTCTGATGGTCTCCCTTAAATCATCCAGCTGTTTCCTGATGTGTTGCTGACATGGATCAGTAGGAGAGTGCTATTCTTGAAAGTGCCATTTTGCACAAGAGTGCATTTAGTAGGAGAGTTGCGTGTTGACCTGGCCCTGCTTTTGCCATTTAAACAATGGCTTTTAGAAGACTGTTGTGGGCCCCTTCAAAGTTGGGGTATGAGACAGTCTTGGCATGATCTTGTACTTAGAGGAAACTCAGATGGCAGCAGGCCTTGTCTTCTGCTTGAAATGATTATCAACATCTGATGTCTTCTGCTGGAGGGTAGAAAGCACCTGGCAGTGACACAGATTGGAAACAGTCTCTGCAGATGGCCTTAGGATACCTGGGCTCTTGAGCCAAAAATGTAGTGCCTTTGGGTCCCAAGGAAGGTCTTAAAAGGGATTCATCCCTTTGCTCCCCGTGCTTATGGTCTGTACTCCCTTTACGTGAACCCACTGAGCTCAGAAGGCTCTTGGATGCTGCTGGTAAAGCTGACATCTTCTCCAAGATGACTGTGCATGCAAGTTGGTGATTTGGTTTTGCTGGACTCCAAGTCTTGAGGCATAAACCTGGAAATGAATTATTGTTGTGTGTCCGCCGAACTGCGGTAGGGACTCGCTATTACTCACAACACAGAAAAGGCAGCTTGAGTTGGCATTAGTCACAACGTTATAAATCTGGGAGGAAGGAACTGAGTTTGTGGTGAATGCAAAACTCAGTGTGAACTCCCAGCTAGGGCAGAAGGAGCTGATGCAGCTATTGGATAGAAGAAAGAATTGCCTTCTGGCTGCGTGGAAAAGAGGAACAAATAAAATGTGACAGTAAGCACTCTGTCTTCACCTTGCAAAGAAGATCAGGAGTGATGAGTTAATTTTAAAAAGTAAATCCAAGTGCAAATCAGAGCAGGTGACAAGACTATTTTGCTAAATTAGATGTGGCCATGTGGGCAAATCCTTATGAAATTTCCCTGAAAGTACTTGTAGACTAAGGCAACTTTTGGGTGGTGAGCAGCCATCTGAGAGAACATCTAGTAAAGGTCTGATCCCTTAAAATACAGGCGAAAAGAATGTAACTACATCCAGCCTGTTTAAATATTCTAGCATAAAGAGTTAAGTAGTTAGTGTTTATTTTGTTAAGGAGGTGGGAGAATATGCTAATTAAAAATCCACCAGCATGCATTTGTCTGGAACATCCTGCATCAAGTAGGTTGACGCCCTTGCCTGAGAGGATGGCCTCCCTCGCAGCTGAGCGGGGGTGAGGGATATAATAGATCTTGAATTAAGTCAGTCTGTGTCACTGCCCCAAGTGTCAGCCTTGTAAACAAAGGAGGAAGGGGTGGGAGATGGGAAGCATCCTCTATGTGGACCTTCAAATACTTGCAAAGCTGTACTCAGAAGGGTTCTAATCTGATAAGGAGACCCTGACTGGGCAGGGCAGGGGAAGATGTTGGTATTGCCAGAGTTTTGGAGTAGGATGAGTTAGTGCTGGGGAGCAGAAAAACACGAGGAAAGCCATGTGAGGAGTGACCTCTAAGGTGCAGGAAGCAATTAGTGCTCCCCTCCACACAGGTGAGGTGTTGCTGAATGGCCAGGCTCAGAGGTAACGCAACTCTTCAAGAAGGATGTGCGCAAACAAGAGAGCATCCAGCAAACCAACAGAAATTACTAAGGTCTTTAGAAATATGGTGTGGGAGGAAGGATGAGAATACCTAGGGTTGTGTAGCCTGAGAAAGAAAAGGTGGAAGAGGGAACTTCACGGTCTTGAAGAATGTACAGCAGTGTACTTTTGTATAAGACTGTAGTTGTGAAGACAGGGCAGGAAGTCACTTTACCTGTAATGAGGGAGTTCAAACTTCATGGTTTTCTGTATTATCACTTAGGATAGTGAAGCAGAAATTGAGGTTCTCTTAAAAGGCTTTTGGTGGGATTGGGGGGGGTGTGTTAGTTTTGGAACAATTAGCTAAAAGTCTCTAGATATGGGTGACTTGCAACTGACTGTGCGTCAAGCAAATAATCTTGTCAGATGACCCATTAAGGACCCTTCAAGCCTGGCAATTGTATGAGGTGTTTCACACCTGGAAAGGCAACAATGAGGCTTTACTGCTGCAGGCAATGCTAGGGAGACTGATACTAAAATATGCTGTCTATATCCAGTGTCATCGCTCAGAAAAGCCTGCTGAAAAACTGAAAAGAATGAAGAAAAGAGTTACAAGATAATCTGAGGGCTGGAGAGATAGCTTTGTTCTCAGAATCATAAGGAGATCAATCTATTTATCTAATTTAGGAAAAGATTAAGGTGAGACTTGGTTATCCTGCTGTAAGCATAACATACCTTATGACTGTGTGTCATTAGCTTGGTAGGGTAAAAATGTCAGACTGTGAAGAGTGGCAAAAAAACCTGGTGGTGAGGTGCTAGTACTGTGGTCACCTTCAGAGTCATGCAGCCAGCTCTACCTTCTCTTGCACTTGTGGAGGTCTCTGTCTTTGTTACTCTTTTAGTGCACCTCTGTTCTCTGGGTTTCTTGTTCTCCTTGCTTGCTGCTCCTGTCTTGGTATCTGTCTAAGGCCTTCCCTTGAGACCCTTCTGCCTTATAAGGAGACATCTCCAGTAAAAGAAGGTACTCACCTAGGCCCAGCTAATGTAGGGTGATGCCCAGCAAACCTATGCCCACTCTATGCATGTGCCTCTGGAATTTATCCCTGTCTCTCCTTGCCCCAGCTTGTCATCTGCCTTCAAGTGATTTATAGCATCCCTCTTCCTGTGGTGCCCAGCTTCTTTGCCAAACAGGTACCTGGAATCAGCCAGCACCTAACACCTCTCCAAACTCAGCACCCTGTCTGGTCAAAATGATGAATGAAACTGAACGTCACCCTTGCCTCTGGTTCCTGCCAGCCTGTAATGCAGTGCTCTGTCACTTAGAGCTGCTGGTTTATTTAGGGTCATTATGCCTGTTTGCAGTCCGTGAGATGACATTTCTTCCCTAGTCCAGTGAACAAACCTCAAGAGGGAGACTGGGTGAGATGCTGCAGCAGATGGCTCACTGAAATCTTGCTACATCTACAATTTCCCTTTCACCCACTAATGCTGTAATGCTGTTAAAAATAAAAATGATCCTGTGTGCCTGACAGGATGTATCTCTCCTGCTGCCTAGTGCTCCTGGAATCTCACGCTTTCTGTCTTCATGTGTTAATACCGCCTGGGGTAGGAGGGGAATTTCAAAGCTAGTAGATAGCTCCTGACTGTGGTTGTGAGTCAGGGGAAAGCAAATGCTTTGATGTGCTTTAAGAAAGAAGGAGGGAGAAAGCCCCAGTGTTTCACTTCTTTGTTTTGTTTTCTTTAATGCTTTGTTCCATTTGATGAGAGAAGAGCCTTGGTCTCAGGGAATAACCCCAGAAACTCTTTGTGTTTTCCTCTGGGAAGTCAAGTGCTACAGGGTGAAACAGCTGGAGTTGTTCCAGAAGAGTCCTGTGGGGTAGGAGCCATAGTTCAGCTTTCCTCTGGTAGGTATAGGGTGGGGAACACACTTTTGCAAATAAAAGGCATAAAAAACATGGTATGGTGGCAGTGTTTGAGCATGGTCTGGACCTTGTCTCTAGGGTGATTTAGGTGCCTTCTTCTAAACACCTGCAGCTTCTGGCCTACTTGATCTGTAGGACTACCTGTTTTGAATGCTCTGCTGATACATTATTTTACCAATAAGTGCTCCTGCTTCTGAAGTCTGGTTTTATTCCACCACCTCAAAACACTGAGAAGCAGTTTTGCCAGTATAACTGCATCTCCATCAGCAGACTTTTACTTGTGGAGACATGTTCATTGCTTGGGTCTTTGTCTCTGTGTCTGACACAGCTGTGCTTGCAGATGTCTTGGGGGGTTGGCTGGGTATGAAAGATCAAATAGGATCTCTAGATGGAGCTTGGAAATCTAGGGAAGAGAAGAGATGGGGCAATCAAAGTAGAGGAGGTGTGTGGTTTTACTGAGCCTGTTTTCAAAATACATGGAAGAGATGATGTCTCTTCCATGATGTAGGAAAGCGCTGCTGGAAATGTGTGGCTGGTAAATAGAGAACAAAGCAGGCTTCAGACAGCTTGGAGGACAGGGGGCTTTGCTGTTTGAACTGCAGCATGTATACTATTCTCATATTGCTTGCACTCTATTTCTTGGAGCAAGAAAAGGGATTTTTAAACCCATTCAGTGAAGGTAGACTCCAACCCATCCAAGCAGTGGTGCAGGTAGAGCTGAGTGCTGTGGATGAACGGTGTGTGGATTGGGAACTCCCAGCCTAGTCCTGAAAAGCTGCTGCAGGCCTGGTGAGCCTTTCTGGCCCAGAGCAAAGATGCCTTCCTCCTCTTTCCTCTGCTCCCCTCCCTTCCCCCTGGCTGTTTCCATCCTGTCAGTCATCCTGATCAACCTCTAATTGCCTCCCAGCCCACTCCAACATTTCAGAACATCCCTTGACTTGGAATGTACATTTCTGATTGCAAAGCCTGCCCTTCCTACAAGCTCCTCCTTGCTGAGCTGGCATTAGAGGCTCCAAGCAGAGCTCTGGGGTGACACTCTCATCCTACCCCAGTGCTGGGGCTTGGCAGCCTTGATATTCCTGCTCTCCCTCCCTATTTAGACAGGTGTACATTTTCATACCCTTTTTGCCTGCAGGAGCCATGTGCCAGGCAGATTTCAGTATCAAGGAGGGTTTGAAACTCAAATATGGTTGAAGGGGGGGTGGTTTGAGTTTGGGTTTTTTTGATTTCTTGGCACGTTTTTTTTATCTGCCCCTAGTTCTTAAGGTGTGTGCCTTGGGGATGGTGGGACAGAAACAGCTGTCCCATCCCTTGGTACGCAAGAACATCCAGGAGGAAGGCCTGCTGATGCATGAAATCTTAGAATCATAGAATATGCTGAGTTGGAAAGGACCCATCAGGATCCTAGAGTCCAACTCTTGGCCCTATACAGGACCCCCCAGGAATTACATTCTGTGTCTGAGAGTGTTGTCCAAACACTTCTTGAACTCAGATGGCTTGGTGCTGTGGGGGAGGAACCTCCTGCTTCTTCCCCAGCACTGTGGTACCAAAACAAACACCACAGGGAATAGCCAAGGTGTGGTTTCTACTCTCCTAATCCAATGGCTGTGGATGTCCAAAGGAAAGAATAGTCATGCATATATGCTGTCTCTGTTGGGATCCTCGAGGGCTGGGGACTGGCCTGGCCCTGACATAAACTTGAGCCCTACCTCTCCAGATAGGAAAGAGCTAAAGGAGAAAGTGTGACAAGCAGCAGCTAGCAGGAGGAGATGTGTAATAGCTGCACAAGGTATAGAATGAAGAGTGTATGAATGGGGAGCAGCAGCTGGGGACACTGAGCAAAGCACCTGGCAGCCCCACTGCTCCTCGCAGGTACCTAAAGGTGGATGCTGCCTGCAGGCAGAAGAGACTGTACCAGCGCTGGCAGGGGGTCCTGTGACTCAGATAGTGGGTGAATGGTGTGTTTTATTCTTCTCATTCTTTCAATCAAGCTTCCTGCTTGGTGCTGCTACCCTCTCTCTGAAGGGCAGGGAGTTTACTTGGTCCTGAAGAGTCTAAGTGTTGACCTTCGGTGGAAGATTAAACTAGCAGTGGCAAAATTTTCTAAGGTGCACTGCTGTCTACCTGGGCATCTTCCTGGCTGCTTGGAGATGATTGAGCTGGCAGAGGCAGTGTGAAGCTTGTGTTCTTGCAGTTACCCTGGCAAGCAGCTGAGAAACCATACAAAACCATCTTTGGGTATAATCCTGTGGCTACTTACAAGACAGGAGAGGGGGAAATCCAAAAGCCCCTGCAGAAGAAGTGGTAGCAGGGCAGTGACAGTCCCTTGCTGCTTTCCTGGACCCTACCGATGGGAGCAGAAGTCCATAGGTCCAGGACATACCCTTAACTCCTAGTAACTCAACAGCGATTTCAGATGACTGCAGGTAGGAGTGCAGGCAGCAAAAAATACCTGTGTGCTGGTAGTATATATCATCTGGAAAGTGGAATGTTTTTCCAATGCCTGGAAAATAAGTATATGATCTTCCTGGAGAGGCTGTATGTGATTCTGATGGACGGAGGCATGGAGCAGCATGCCTGCAGTCATGCAGCTGTTCAGGATGGGATGCAGAGCACAGCCAGCTTCTGCATCATGGATCCACTCTGCTTCATTGCTGCTCTCTAAAGCGGAGTGCTGACACCTCACCCTCTGTCTTGGGGTGGTGGGAATGCCAGAAGCAGGCTGAATTCATGGTCATGAGCAGTGGGGAGTGAGTCAGTGCTGGGGATGGGTGAATCTGTGCTGGGAGGAGTGAGTGGGCTGGGGCATAGGTGGGGATGACCAGGAGCTGTCATATGGACGTGTGGGAAGCTGGCAGAGAGTGGGGACACAGCAACGAGTACTGAGGTGACCCAAGAGCAAAAGATCATCCTAGGCCTGGGTGGTGCTGCTGGTTCTTTCACCCTGGGCAGTGCATGGAGCGCAGAAGTCTGCACCATCGTTGAGCCTGTGGCTTGGTGAGAAGGAGCCATGCTGAAGGGATGGCACATGAGGACAAGCTTATAGCTAAAGCTTGTTATGCAGCTGACCAGCAGCTCCTGGGCCCTATGTGTGATCATGTCCCATGCTCCAGGCATGCCTCTGGGCTCGAAGCCTTGACTGAACATGCACCAGAGCTCAGCTGAGGCTTTCTGGTAAAGTCCCTGACACCAATCCTCCCTTGTCTGTTAGGAAAAGTTAAAAACGTAGAAATTGATCCAGCCCCTTAATGTAAATGCACATCCTAGGTCAGCCCATTTGGGGCTGGTAAGTGCAATGGCATAGGAGATAGATCCGGGAAATGACAGAGGGGAATGGAGCCAGGAGGTCCATTACCAGTTTGGTAGGGTGGAAGAGGTGTTGGCTATTTGAGAGCAGGAAAGCAATAACTTCCTCAAAGATGGAGAGGAAAATGTGAGTCTCTAAAAATTAGCCTGGCATCAGGAGATGGCTGGATGCAGCTGGGAGGGGAAAAATGGAAAATGCAGTGATGGCTCTGGGAGGAGCCAGGAATTGGCACGGGTTGTTTGACCTGGATGGACTTCAAGACTGGTCTGCCACCATATGGATGTGCAATTCAATAACATCATGTGGTATCTGTTTTCAGCTACCCAGGAAGGGGTATGGCTTGGACACCAGAGAAAGTCTGCAAAATTTAAGAAGCTTTAGGAGACACTCATTTCTTGCCTTCTGTTGATCAGGAGCATACTCTTGGACAGTATTCTGAATTTGAGACAGTGCCTTGGTGAGCTGGGATTGTAATCCCTCTCATCCCCCTACCCCACTATGAGACCCATAGCAAACTTTGTAGTGCTAATCTCTGCCCACTGCTGAAGGCTGGCATCACTAATACCTCAGCAGTCAAGTGTCCTTGCTTTATACAGCCCTGCTAATCTAACTCTTTCCAGGGACACTGAGCAAATGGAATGACACAGTGAGCATCCAGAGCAGAGATAGATGAGAGTGGACAGTGGGGACTGCCACCCCACCCACCTGCCAGAAGACCGCTGGCTGGCAGGGTCACAGTTCCTCTGGAGATGGGCACTGCCTGAAGAAGGCCTGTCAAAGCACTTCAACAATCAGCAGCGCTTTGAGCTGCTGGAAGAGGGTCCCAGGAGCTGTCATGAGGTTTTCAAGACTTCTTGTTAAATCAGTGCTTCAACACCTGCTGGCACTTGGTACTTCCCAAGCCCAGAGCAAGCAATAAGGGGATACTGGCACTTTCCTTTGTACTGGATCTGATCTCATCCTTTCATTGGGATGATATTCCTAGAGCTTAAGGGTCTAATGTAAAAAAAGGTTAAATGTGCCCTTGAGCCTCCTTACACTGGTGAGAAAGCTGTAGGTGATCAGCCATGCTGTGGCACCCAGCCCTTAGTAACCCTCCCACAGTCCCCTCATCTTCCCATGACAGAGGAAAGTTCCCTTGCTCATGCTCCCTTGAGTCATTTCATCCTCCGCTTCCAAGGAGAGAGTGCTCGGTGTTGGTAAACACATGTTATAAATAGGCAGCTGATGCTATATTGGAAGGAGTTTTCTCTGCTGGTGAGAACAGGCTTAGAAGGACTGTGCCTGGAAGCTCTGAGCTCAGCTCAGGTATGTGGGGGCACTGATGACCACTCATCAAGGGTCTGCTGTGGGTATGGCTGAGGGAATGCTTCCTGAGCTCCAGCCTTGTTTCTCTGGACCTCCACAGCTTCCTGCCCCTACCAGCCCTGCTGGGCCTCCTGCTACAAGGATGTTGAGGTGTTGGAGCATGTTCAGAGAAGGACAATGGAGCTGGTGAAGGGTCCAGGGCACAAATCTTATGAAGAGTGGCTGAGGGAGCTGAGGGTGCTTAGCTGGGAGAAAAGGAGGCTCAGGGAGACACCTGAACCTTCCTGAAAGGAGTTTTTGGCTAGGTGGGGATCAGTCTCTTTTCCCAAGTAACAAGTGATAGGACAAGGGGAATTGTCTTCAGGTTGTACCAGAGGACCTTTAGGTTAGATATTAGGAAGCATTTCTTCAGTGAAAGAGTGGTCACGCATTGGAACAAACTGCCCAAGCATATGGTGGAATTGCCATCACTGAAGTACTCAAAAAACATGTGAATGTGCCACCTGGTTTAATGATGAACACAGCAGTGCTGGGTTAATGGTTGGGCTTGATGATCTTGGCGGTGTTTTCCAGCCTTAATGATTCTATGAATCTATGACATGTGGATGGAATGTTGGAGAGGAGTCTGAAAAGCAAGTAGGATTAGGAGGAAGGAGTAAGATGCACATAGCTGTGTTGGGCTAGTTATCCCTGAGGGTCTGCAGGTCACGTAGGGACAAATGTACTGCCACTGGCAAACAGGGAGGTAAAACTTGGAGCTTGGTAGATGTCAGCTTCATCCTGTTGAGATGGTCGCTGACTCGGGAGAGGGTGTATAGCCAGCATCTGTGTGACTCTCTCAAGATGAGCAGGTAAGTGCCCGAGGATGCTTTGTAGTGCCCACGGGGTTGCTGGGTGGAAGGCATCAAGCAAGGGATCTCTCCTTAATTGCTACCAAGTTGCACACGCACATCCCTATACCTGTGCCACTCACAGAGCAAGTGTTGACGGTAAAACTCTGCTGGGGCTGTGGATTTCTGATGAGCTGCAGTAGATGAGTCACATGCGCACACACACGCCCTGCGTGTGTGCATGAGGTGGAGCCCAGCAGAGCTGCATGTGGCAGAGCTGAACTCAGAGCTCCTGTCATTGACTCTGAGAGGACGTGTGTCCCTGTCACCAGACCCAGCAGTCAGTCTCCAGCAGCCATGCCTGGTGGCTGGCACCGCTGCTTCAATGGAGACCTGATTTCAGTATGTGGGAATTCTGTCTTTGACTGGAATGCTGATCAAGTGGCGTAAGCAGAGGGCAGGGTGCCAGTTGTGAAATTCCAGCCTCCTCACTCACAGGGCTGTGGCAGGATTGCTGTGGCAAGCCTTGGCCACAAACAGGTGGGCAGGGCAGAAGCAGCAGTGGGGCTGGCTGCCTGGGACGAGAGGCTCAAAGAGGTGCTGCTTTTCTGCATCCCTGTACTTTCCCCCTTCAGGCCCTGGAGGACTAAGTGTGGCTGTCAGGTTTGCTCTGGGGGCAGCTGGGCAA